>CM052288.1:80446-302000 GCA_028455765.1 Lasioglossum oenotherae | reverse complement strand
TGAAGTTGAAAAATATCTTTACTTTCAATTCAAACTTTTTTGATTAATCTACTTACAAAATGTGGAAGTTTGTTACCCGTGGAATACGCGAGACTTTAGAACGTCGTACATGCCGTACAAATGTTTATTCACAAACGTCCCAAGATAATTCAAAAAATGAGGTTAAAACTGATTTGACATGCAATCATAAGATCCTCGCGCCAAGAATTTCGATTTGCAATAAAGAATTCTGTGGATCTGCGAAAGCTGGTGATTTTAAGGACAAAAATGATGATTCCAAATGGAATACAAAATACACCTGGTCGGAGGCTGTAGGATGGGTAATTTGCGCCGTTTATGTTTATCTTTTTTATCTTTCGTTTGATCATTTTCTCCCACGTTCTATCATATAAAAAGCAAATCATCATATAAATCATTTATTTTAAAGGTAGACTTCAACTCGAGTATCTACACAATTTTATTTTTGTTCAAATTACAGTTTTAATAAACTTTTATTACTTAATGGAATATTGTTATATATTATTTTTGATATATAAAATACAACAATTGTTTACATAAGTGTGTTTTTTATAAGAAAAGATGTTTTCGAGAACATTAAAATAATAACAACTAATTCTTCAAATTAGTAATAAATTTTAAAGATAGCCTCAATGTTTGTCTAACGACAAGTTATAGTTTTGTTATATTTTTTTCAAACATGAATCTTATGTATTATTATTTAAATGAGTATGAAGTCAGAAATAAAAAACAGGTGTTCTAAGAAAATCTAATACAAGTTGGAGTTAGTTATAAAGTATTTTGAATAATTCTTTTCGTAATATAATATTTATTGCAAGATTTATGAATCTATTTCAACCATTATTTTCAAATAAAATGAAATTACATTTTATAATGAAAAGTTAAATATGTATTACTGATATGAACATTTGTAATTATGATGATAGAAATATAAATGATCAAATTACTTTCATCCTTGAAATTAATTCAAATGTTTATGTTATTAACCCTTTGACTGCACAGTGTTCGAACACAAACCATACCAATCGAGTGATGCAACCATTGCGATACACCATATATAAAACAATAGAATATTTATTATTTATTTATTATTGCCTTTTTTTGGCACAATTTATTGCCGAAAATCTTGAAAATCTGCAATTTTTACCATCTTTAAACATTTGTAGCTCATTGCAACATCGACCGATTTTTACAAAATTTTCAGGATATGTTTAATTCACGCAGATCTACAAAACGTATTTTTTAAATTTTCAATATAGGCCAACATAAAAAAGTTAAAAATTTAACTTTTAGTATTTTTTCAACAATTCCGATCAATTGCAATTTTTGAAAAATTTCTTTTCATATTCTTTAGTAAACTAATTGCTCTAAATTCCCAAAAAAGTTCAAATCGTATAGTACAATATTAAAAAAGTTATCGTCTTCTTTAGAGCGGTCTTAAACTTTTGTCCGCTACTGTAGCTATCAATAACTAGAATCTCTTTAACTCGAAAACCTCTATAAGACAAAAATTTTGTCCATTCCCTTACACTGCACTTGAGAAACCTCTATAAATCGAAATAAAGCATCTTTTAAAGGAAGTTAATAGCACACATACTTATTAGACTCTGTTCAGAATCTTTAACACGAGTCGGACACAACATTGTAGGGTAAGGGATTAAACTCATTACCGCATCTAAATCTTGCTACCGTATTTCTTTCCTTCTTGTATAAAACAATATAATGAAAAATACTGAATAAGAAGCATACAATTATTGCAGACTAAGCAATGTACGAGGGTAGTCCCAGAAGTACCAAACCTAACAAAGAAAACAAAAAATTTGGGAAGAAATAACTTTATTTCTCAACGTAGTCTCTTTTTAGCTCAATACACTTTTCCCAGTGATGTTCAATAGCTTCGATACCCTGTTTATAGTGAGATCCGTCGAGCTCCTCAAAATAGCCACCAACCGCAGACTGCACCTCTTCATTGTTGGCAATTCTTTTACCACCGAGCTATTTTTTCAAGTTTGGGAAGAGAAAATAGTCTGAGGGGGCTAAATCTGGCGAATAGGGTGCGTGAGGAAGCAATACGAACTTCAACTCATTGATTTTGGCCACCACGATACCGGATGTGTGAACTGGTGCATTGTCCTGATGGAACAACACTTTCTTCCTCGCTAAATGCTATTGGTGGCTTATAAAGATTGTACTTTTGGCTACAGTCAATTTTCAAATAACAACCGCCAGCTATATGTCAAGGTCGGGTACTTCTGGGACTACCCTCGTATATCATCTAGCTTCACTGTTTTCTCGTTAGGTGGCATAGAACAGTCAAGGGGTTAATATAATGTTAATTATAATAAATGAGAAATCAATAAGAAAACGATTTGTTAATAGTCCAGTATATTGGCTGTCGGATGGGTTGTATGTCAGTCATTATGTCTTCGTAGAAGAATTTTTGAGAAGGAGAAAACTGATTCCATAAAAAGCAAGTTATGTCTGTATCCAGAAGCACGTGTTTCTTATTTATTTGGTCAAGTATCAAATTTGAATCCGAAACATCTTCTACGCGTTACCGAGTGTGCTGGACACAATAACAAGAAATATGTTCAAGAAGAGACAGAATTAGAATGGAAAGCAAGCAAACCGTTTGGGCCGATCACCATTGAAGAGGTGAGAATGTTGCTCTGTAGGCATTATAATTTATAATAAAACAGAAGTTAGCAACAAATAGTAAAAACTTATATCCTGTAATAAGAAAGACATGTCATTATTCCATATTTATATCTTTTCTTATACTTATATTTACATTTAGTATACATTTTTCGTAATTTTGAGCAGTCTAACAATTTTCTCTGTATCTATTCATAATTTATAAGTTAGTCTCATTCTCAGTACTTTGCAAGCAATTGTTTTTCATAAATGAATTTCGTGTAACTTTAAATTGTGTATTGTAACTCTATGTTTATTGCACAATATATGTATATAAAACGATAAAAAAAGAAAGTAACATAATATTAAAAATTTTTTTATTTCATCTCCTTGCCAAAATTCATCTCTATTCATTTAATGTTAGTTTATCGTTGCAGTTTAATAAAACCTTTCAGATTTTTTTAAACATTGACATTATTATTAGTATTAATTATACAATTATACAAATTAATAATATTAATACAGATAAGTTACATAAATAACTTTGGATGTGTTCCTTTATTTAATGTCCTGTTTTTCTTGAAATGCCCTTAGGCTCTCAAAGAAGCTACAGAAGAATTGAATAATATTCACCAACTAGCTACACGTGAATTTGAACTTCATTATGGCCTGAAAGCTTTAGAAGAAAAGCGTTACAAAGATGCAATAAATCATTTTACTACTGGCGCAAAATTATCATCATCTGCTAGTATGTTTAATTTGGGTTTGTGTTATGAATTGGGGCTTGGAACGTTAGCAGATCAAAAAAAGGTAAAATGTTTTTCCAATCAGTCATTAACATGTTCTGTGCTACGTGTATCACTGATGGTACACGCTGACGTGCTAAAAACATACATTTTATAACAAGTTTAACACTGTAGAATATATTTGCACCAAAAGAATGGGATATTATAAAAAATGCAGTGTAGAACAAAGCCCATAAGTTTATTTAGTTATCGAGCGAAAACAGTTCGCACAGAACGTGTTAATTGTATTTTATAAATCTTTTAACATTAATCAAATATATTTATGTCCATAGGCTGCAAAATATTACAATGACGCAGCAGAGCAAGGTCATGCAGATGCTATATACAATTTAGGAGTTTTCCATGCTCAAGGCAGAGGCGGTTTCTCAATAGATACCGATAGAGCTCGTGATTATTTCGTGAAAGCAGCTAAGCTAGGACAAAGTCAAGCACAGCACGCGTTAGATTTAGAGAAACGTTATTATCAGTCTACACAGAACGAACGCAATACAATGTATGCAAACAAAAGTGAAAATACTGTTAACTATTTACAAAATACTAACAGTATGAGTCGCATTCTCAAGAAACTAACTAATTATACTAATGCATTGAACACGCGTTTACATATGGGATCTATAGAAAATTCTGACTACAACCACAATGAAACGCAAACTAAAAATTCCACAGAGATATTTTTAGATTTACTTGGTATAAACGAATCCAATATATTACCCACCGCAATAGAGTCAAATAATATCAGAGTGCCATGTTAAAATGTAGCGAATAATTTGAAATGAATCTACGAAGATCATTTAACAATTATGTAACAATAATTTTGTTATTACTAATTATTTCTCACTTCTATAAATACTAATTTTGTGATAAGATCTATATAACAGAATATACAGTATTTATACAGGATTATTTATTTATAGCTTCCTTGTAAATATTCATTTTTAGATCTATTCATGAGAACGACATAGCGTTGATGAAACAACTTATACGTGGACAATTGTTTTACTTCTACACTTGATACAAACGTTTCGTTTACATTATTCCCATAATCGTGTGTCATGCCTTTGACATATTATCTTTGTTAAGATAAGAATTTTAGTGGTATCTATTTTTTAAGGATGACTTGAATTTTATATAATTCCACTGTGAATAGAGGATTGTTACCTGTGATGAATTCATAGATTTATGTGTACATATTTATCACGAAATAATTCGTGCAATCCTTATATTTTATGTAATTTCCAGAACTTGTACAATGAACGAAATACATTACACGTTAAGATATTAAGTTTTAATCGATATAATTATATTATTTCTCCATTTGAAATACAAATCATTTGTTCATTTATAACATTACTTTGTGTGCGTGTGTGTGTATGTTACTATTGTTGATTAATGCTTTTGTAAAAGACAAGTACAAAAATAAAATAAATAGTATATTCATGGTTTATTACTAACAGCAAAGTACCATGTACTTTTACCAATGTGCATCATGCTTTTGCACTGTTCTCTTGATAAATTCACTATGATTAGCATACAAATTTAATTTTCCATCGATGTCCATCCATTTAACATTGCACGCGTCATCTCCAGCTGTTAATGCTATTCGTCCAACAATGCTACCGTCATTATCATGGAAATTTATAGCTACAGTTTCCATCCAAGAATTATCAGTATTTCTAGGATCATCTACGTATCCTTTGTAAATTTCTTCTCCTTTCTCGAAAAAATCCTTCAGAGATTTTTCCAGCTCGTTTCTTGATATTTCATCTTTCTCTATAGAGTTCAAAGCTTCTTCCATAAACTCTCTTTTAAGAGTAATCGATACAGTTTCTCCTGGATCAACCATACCACCAGGTATGGCCCATTCTCCAGAATCTCGTCTTTGTATCGCAACAAATTGCAGAATTGGTTTGTTGGAACATTTGTTTATTTCTAGCTCTTTGGAAGTAGTTTGTTTCCAACGTGTTACAATGGGATCTGCGGCATGATTTGGACCCCATCGCCCTAAGAGGCCGCGTCCAATAATGCCTGTACGGCCAATAGGATTCAAAGGATAACCGTTCTCATCTATAATATAATCTCCATTGAAACTCTTCCGGTTCACGTTGCCTATTAACAATGAATTTACATGTTTTAAATTTCTACACTGAATACTCGGGTATATGGTACGATATATACAAGAACAAGAAGTAGGGTTTATGTTTCAACTTCCACCTAAAAAAAAACAAAAAAACTTGCAACACCAAAGTATGCATCTCTCGAAACCATTCAACCTTATGCCTTATATATAAATATTCTTCGATACGAATAATAATAATAATGACGAAAATCGAGGTGATCTGGTGAACCACCCTGTATATGAAATCAAATTTGAAAGCCCGCGTTGTGTCAACAAATTTTAGTGTTAGGTTGAGTTATTTTGAAAAGTTTGAATAAAAAACAAAATATATTACAAATGTCATTTCTTACTGTCAAGAGAATTCCATTTTGGTTTGAATAAATCGTCTCCAATATCCGGATCAGCCCAAGGTTTGCCTACTACAACTGAAGCGGTGTGTTTAACTGGTTTATATTTTAAGAACTCGACATTCCATGGTACTTTAGTTTCAGGTACTTCGAATCGTTTTATGTTGCTAGAAGCATAAAAGGCTTGTCTACATTTATAATGTATCATTCTGAAAATAGTAACGTGCATATGTAGAACTGTATTTTGAAATATGTGTTAGAATGTTTTGGAAAGAACAATGAGCATACGTCCATCATGTGAACTTCTTCAAAATATAAACACGTATTACCAGAAAGGATATGAGCAGATATGAGACAACGAGACCAGTGATGCCAGAACTGGCCAGAACCGTTGACCGTGGTACTAAAGTTTAGTACCTAAACTTACCTAAACCATACTAAATACTAATTACTAAACCATACCCCCACCATAGCCTAAATACTATTACCCCTACGTTCCTTTTCAACGCGCCCGCGGGATACACTCACCAGCGTATGTTATACCGTGGACCGTGAATGGTTAAATACTCAATGAAATTGTTATTCAAGGGTTAAAAAAATTGGTGGGTGTATAATGGAGAATCCTCTGTGTCTGTATTGTACAATAAAGATAATTTATTCATGCAAAATGAAAAATATTGGATATTCATTATAGTAGCAAATGATTCGTGCCGTTTTTCCCATAAGACGCAATGTTAATTCCGGCACGAATTATTTGCGCTTAGTATACGCACTTACAGCGCCATCTAGCGGCAAGACGCTCAAACTGTTAGCCAAATTTAGTTCCGAATCAACCGCTAGATGGCGCTGTACAACACTGTCCGTACAGCGCCAATTCGTGCAGCGGCAAAACGCTCAAACTGTTAGTCAAATGTTACCGACAGAGGTAGCAGTCGGTAACCGCGCCATCTAGCGGTACATTCGGAACTAAATTTGGCTAACAGTTTGAGCGTTTTTCCGCTGCACGAATTGGCGCTGTACGGACAGTGTTGTACAGCGCCATCTAGCGGTTGATTCGGAACTAAATTTGGCTAACAGTTTGAGCGTTTTGCCGCTAGATGGCGCTTTAAGTACGTATACTAAGCGCAAATAATTCGTGCCGGAATTAACATTGCGTCTTATGGGAAAAGCGGCACGAATCATTTGCTGCTATAATGAATATCCGATACTCTTGATTTTTCATCAATAAATGTAAATATAATGTGTCGGAGAATAAATAATAACCAATTAATTTCTGGCAGAATTTACCGAAAATTGTTACGGTTAGAAATTATTTACAGATATTTATGCAAGTTCCAGCGACAATCAGAATTGATTGTGCCACCACTGATATTACTTAAAATACAATTGGCAAAAATAAATATAGGATGGATATTTTTAAATCGATATTGGACATTATTAATATATTACTCAAGCGTTTCTAATTCATTATTACTGTTGTTTTGTTTGCATGTAATGCTCTCTGATACAGACAAGATTTTTTTGTCTACTACGGTTCTGAATTACCGACTCTGTAGAAAATGCCCTATATATATATATATATATATATAGTACGACAGCCGACAGATAAGATTACTTCTGATTACCTCGTCTACCAGATGACGGATGTGGGCAAAGTGCTACAGTTATTAATAAAAGTCATTATTGTAAATACGTGTTTTTGTTTTATTATACAGGATACGTACTTGCAGAATACTCGGGTATTTATACATTGGTTAATAGGTTGAGTAGTTTATCAATGAAGAGCGTTTTAATATCTTTTGTAAATATATCCAAAAATACATACGCACGGTATGAAATACAGTGTTTATAATTTATTTTAATTTAATATTATAAAATAATCCTAGCAAGATATATCCAATCGTAAAATACACGATCTTCGTGAAAAGTTGACATCGTAATTCTCGTCTCAGGAATTTGCTGACAAGTTTTGGTCGGCAGATTCAAATCATGCTCGAAGCGTTGTTTGGTACCAAAACGACCGCCTGACTGGAGCATTACTCCCCCTCTAAAGCCCATGTCATTTGGAACTGGTAATGCGACCATAAAAAGCCTTGAACATTTCATTGGTCAACGATACACTAGGCCTTTTTGCAATCAACCCAACCCCTGATATGATTGTCGATAACACACGCTTGTAGAGAGGGAATGGTGTACATCGCCGTAGCCCTACTGCAATTATACCCAGTAAGAAATTTGCAATGAATTTGCCAGCAAAATTTGTCAATAAATTTCGGGTCTATTCATTCATTTGAGTGCAAATTTTGCGTAATACCATGCCAAATCTTGCTCTCGTGAAAGGAGAGAACGGTCGTCGCACTAAAACCTTGCTCTAAGAGCAAATATCTACTGTAACTATATAATAATTATTGTAAATTATATAATTTTAACCCTTTGCATTCGGAGCTATTCTAATTCGAAAATTGAATTTTTCTTCCAGCCTGAAATACTTCCATTTTATATGATTTTATTAATCTTATCGATATAAAACTGATATAATACGTCGTACAATACTTTCAGTAGTCTATTAAAATATTAAATACGTTTAGTAAATTTAAGTTTCATGTATTGTTAATCATTTCATTTCGTGTTCTCTCCTACAGCAAGGTTTATTTCGATTTCGTCCTATATATTTACTCTTACAATTAGAGCGCGGTTAGGTTCGCTCTTAGTGCGACCGATCTGCCCCCCTCACAAGGGCAAGGTTTGGTATGGACTTGACATGGAATTGTGCCTGCTTTCCACTCAAATACCGAGCCTAATGTGGAAACAGACGAGTCCGGAATATGTCGACAAGATGGCAAATTCATAATCTTGGCACCAAAATGACTGCCTTTTGCACGCAAAGTACGATTACAAACGTTGATTAAAATTTGCTCGAAGCAGGTGTAGCTAACTGGGTGTACACATATATATATTTCTCGACCGTAAATTGAAGAATTTTATCGAATTTATGGGTGGGTTAACATTTTATCATGCGAATATTGTATAACGTCTGTCTACGAACTCATGATTCAACTGACCATGCTGACCTTTTAAGCAGTACGTCCACAAAACGATCATTTATAAATGATTATATTTTATTGAAATTGACCAGTCATATTTGTTGGGTAATATTTTTAATTTATATATTAACAATGGGTTTGCACAGATAAAGATCTGTATCTGTTATTGTAATATAATGAACTTTCTTATGATACAATACATAGTAATAAGTTGACGATGTCAACAGGTTTTCCTTGGGAAATCAATCGAGTTGTTTCAGTAGAAGATACATGCAAGAACATCTAATGTTAATTCCCTGATTGTAGGCTAAGGTTGGATCAATACGTATGTGTATGTCTTACAGTCATGAATCAAACGTATAGCGTGTTCCAATCGATACTTATCATTCGAGTCATAAACAACCTGTTACATATGCACATAAATGATAAGAATCAATGGGAAAATTGCAGTAGCGGATTTAGGGGAGGCTATAGGGGCTATAGCCCAGGCTGGCAAAATCCGGGAGCGGCAAATTTTTGGAAAGATACCAACAAGGCACAAGTCACAACGATAAAAACAAATAAATAACCAATTAATGTTAACCCTTTGAACTCCTTTATCGAGTGTGACTCGACATCATAGAAAGAGAAATGTAAATAAAACGGGTTCTCACATGTGTTTGGTTCTTCCTTTATGTATGTGTTTTATTTTGTAGTTAAAAACAAATATAAATGACAACAAAGTTCGAGTAATAATTAATAAAATTAGTAAACACAATTGTTTAAAATGTGTGGCAGTGAAGGAACTGTCCCTTGAAGTAAATATCGAATAAAACACTTAAAGTAGTAGGGAGCTGTTGGCAAGAAAATTTAAAAAGTAATTCGGAGTGCAAAGGGTTAATCAATTTAAAAGCAAAAATAACGTGTTCGAATGACGTATGAAATTACAAGAATTACAAGGAATTAAAGTGTAGTATAAAATGAAGGATTCGTAGTGTACACGAATGTGTGAACACGTGAGGGAAGGGGGGGGGATGTGTAGAGTATAAATCCGCCACTGGAACATCGTGTATGTAACACGTGACCACTTAAAAAGATTTGATTATTCGTTAGATAAACGATAATCTTGAGTTTTCTAGTGAAAATTAAGCATTAAACTAACTGCAAACGATGAAATATTTTTGAATATGTAATATAGTGTATGTACGTATGTGACAAAATTCCTTTGGGCGTATAAAGGCATGGAAGATTTCGTAGAATCCTTGGTATCACGAGGTATTGAAATGTTCATTAAAGAAGTCGCGCTAAAAAATGTAAAATGGTAAAATGTATATGTACAATTTTCTTTTTTCAGGGACGCCCGACTCTGATTCGTTTCAGAACACACGTTGTCTACTATTGTCGAGGATATCTTCCACTCAGAAGTATTTATCAAGGTATCTATGTTGGAAGACTAGATTAAAAATGTCTATGAACTTTAAACAGTAAATCCTATAAAATCCCCTTCGTTTAAATAGAATAATGTCCGTGATTAGCCTGCACTCGAATGAATAATACTTTCCGCGTGACGTACAATTAATGCCCTTATACAGAAACACCTTGGCACGAATAATCGAAGCTCTGCTTGAAATAATCGATCATCATCATCATCATAGTCATCATCATCGTCTTGCATCAACATTCATCCTCGGATTCGATGTATAAAATGTTTCTCCACGTGCATGATTGTTCTCGTTCTTCCCAATGCTTATGTTTCATACATTAATGCTATTGCTTCAATGTCTGCGGCTGCCTAAATAATTTTAACCACGCATTTCACCCCCCCCCCCTAATGATCTATCGTTTTGTTCGATCTATTTCGAATATCGAAATAAGTTGGGGAACGTTTTTTCAAATAGGAATTCTATCTTCCTTCGATCAGTGCTTGCGAACTATTCCAAATTTGGTGTCTACTTATCCGAGGAATACTGTTGTCGAGCACCAATGCAGAAGGACTCGTCTTGTTTAGCTTTAAACGGGACAACCGTGTCTCTGCTCCAGATTGACCTTGTTTCAAAGTGACCGTGAAGCTCGAATTCTGAGCCTACAGGCTACAACAGGTTCGGGGTACAATGTTACGTCGCTCAACTTGTAACACGAATCTTGACCAGAGGCGTGGGAATATTCAGTTCATCACATGCCGTGATCAAATTCGTGATATCCCTCGGCGCCGGTGAACACGACGTCCACCCAGACCCGCATAGCTTCTGGACTCGGAGCCATCAGATGATATAGTCTGGACGATGTTTTAATGATGAAAGTTAGCGACGGCTGTGGCGAGCGTACGGTGTTCATGTGGTCCACGTAAACCTCTTCGATCGACTGAAACAGAAGAAAATATTAATAGTTTTTGCTAATCTACAGGGATTGTCAAACAGAAATTCGGTGGGATAAATAGTTTAGAAGATATTCGAGCAAAATGAGTTTAAAATCAACGTTTTCTCAATTTTCTCGAAAACTGTTAGTTGTACGAGGAAAAGTAATCTATATCAATAAAAATCAAATGCTGTTCGTTGGTAAGCGCATCACTTGAGAACGGCTGGACCGATTTGACTAATCGTTTTTTTTAAATGTTCGTAATAGTCCGAACTAGGTTATAGGATAAGAAAAATGGGAAAAGTATCACGGAAAAATGGAAAATTCGGGAAAAACTAAAAGTGCTTTTAGAATCATATTGCAATACAACAAAAAAACGAACGTCGTAGCTTTTAATTAATATTTCAATAGAACGTCGCAGCTGTTAATCAATATTTCAATACAAATTTACATTATCGACGTGTGTTTGCATTAATGCGTACCACTAACCCTCTTGCGAGCTCGCAAAGCGAGCGAGCTACAACAACCCTACTCGCGAAGCGAGCGAGCAATAACTCCCCTCTAGTTATTGATATAGAAATTTCGAGAAAAACCCGAAGATAGTTAATTGCTGCTACAGTAAAGTCGCGCGCGATCTATCTCCCATCGCCTGTTCCGAGCAGGGACAGAGATCGTGTAGGGAAACTATTTTTGTATGGCTGCGTCGAAAGCCAGTGCAAAGGACCGAGGCAGCTCGAGCTTCTTGGCCCTTCGCGGGGATGCCCCCCAGTGGACGGGGTAGGCGAAGGCACAGTGATCGTGGAGATCCTTAGGCAGCTAGATCGCGACTTTACTGTACATACATATGTTACTTTATGATCGATCGTTAAAAGTAATCAATCGCGTACGAAACTCATGACTTCGTTTCTATGTAATTTTAAGGCTACGAGTAAATAGCTTCTGAAGTTTGGTTGGGAGAGAGGGGGTGTGAAAGATTTGTCTTGCACAGAGACAACGCGAATAAAACGCTATCTTACCTGGAAGTAAATTACTCCCCGTGTTTTTCTTGAGGAGCTATCGCTGTAGTACGACAGGGTCTTCCTTTTTCGATCAAAGACAAACCATCGTTTGTTCCAATGGTGGAATTTCTTGCTCATCTTCGATAAGTAACCGCTGCAACTGGTCGCGTCGACCGTGACATCGTGTATCAGGGGTAGCTGGTGCCCTGCTGTCTCGATGTGATGCCTCAGGTCCAGAAACTCCGATTTGATGGGGAGGTATCTCGTGAGCGGCCTCTGTACAGGTTCATAAATCATCGAATTTACAAGCCATGAAACGAACTGTCCGGTTAAATGGTAACCCTGTAGGGCCTCTGTCATTCGTCACCCGTTCATCCATTATGTAGTCAGTGGAAAACTATCGCGAGTTACTCTCGAGAGTCAAATTCGCAAAGTGTACACGGTATTGAGAGCGGTACGAAAAACTCTCGGAGAGCGAACAGAAAGTTGACATTCGTAAACGGACACGTTCGAATTTTTTCTCTTTCGTTCAAATCGGATACAAAATCAAACAACTTTCGATAGAAATGCGGTGGAGCGATGAAATTTTTAAAAAATTAAAGCTGAAACTTGGCAGAATATGGGAAAAGTAGGGAGATTATAAAATTATAATATGAAATTCGTATAAAATGTATATAAAATTCGTTAAACTTTCACAATTTCAAGAAAATTGCGGTTTTTTCAATACCACGTGCGGAAAAAATTTTTTTTAAACATGCTACACATTATTTCCTGTAGATTTTTTCACGCTGATTTCAAATCTGGTCTCAAAATTTGTCTACGACCTCAGGATTTTTAACTCGAAAATTAAACATTTCTTTCAACCTAGAATAACTTCAATATTCATTTTTTTCTTTGTATGAATATGAAATTGGTATAATACCTCGTACAATACCTAACTGTTTAGTAATTGATTATATAACGATATATTTAATAATGTAAATAATATTTTGAATAATGTCACCATTCGAGTGCTAAGGGTTAATGTTAATACTTGGTTCATTTCATAAGTATTTTGCATATGTAAAGTTATGTAAACTGCTTTTGCAATAACATCTTTCCATTATTATCTCCATGGCAATCGTATAGATTGGAGAATCTATTGGCATGCTGTAACGGCCCTGACGCGTCATTTCTGATCAATGATGCAGAAACTACCTTGAAGCTTGTACTCATCATGATCTTTAATGCCTGATGGTTTTATAAATAACTTACACATAATACACTTAATAACCTTCGTATTTTCTCGTTCTTTTTATAATAATGTAAATCATAGAAAATTTTGTAGTTATCTAATTATCGGTTCAAGAGAGAGAGAGAGAGAGAGAGAGAGAGAGAGAGAGAGAGAGAGAGAGAGTTTTATTATTCATGTAATACTTCATTTGAAGATATTTTTATTTTACGTATTCGAGGTTTACGCTCTCGCTATTTACTATAATTTATATCAGAAACGTGACTTTAGCTAATTCTTTTTGAGGGGAGAAGAAAAGAAAAATGGCTCCTGCAGTTATTTAACAAGAAGTAGAAACGACCTAGTTGTATCTGTAGTTGAAAATATAATACGTACTTTATTAATTATATTGTTATATAATATGTTGGTTAAAAACACTTGAGAAGAATTTAGAAACAATGTAACACCTATATGTATAAGCTTACATATATGTAATAATATTGTGTGTACTCTCTCTCTCTCTTTCTAAATAAACACTCGGTTTAAAGCAATAATAAATAAGTAAATAATAATAAATTTCAACATGAAAAGAGCATGTTAACGAGCGTGTTATATTTTTTCGTTTAATACGAATTCTATTCATTCACTGGACAGGTCACCCTAAATTAAATAAATGTTAATATACCTGCAGTTTTGCCTTTTCGCGATGTTTGACCGGTTGCAGTGGTCCAAGGGTGTCCATCTCGCTGGAAGTCTGCGAAAGAGGACGGCTTCCGTTTCCGTCGATTATTCCTCCGCTGTTATTGCTGAGTCTCTCGCCTTCCATCGATGCTCTTCGATCGTCTCTCATCTGTAAGAACAAAAAAGCCGTAAGTTTTAAATGGAAACATACAGAAAAATCAAAACAATACGTTGTGAACAATTCTAAACATTTAATAAATTTAATCTAATGACAACACTCTGCTAATTTCTATTTCAATGCTCGTGGCTATTTTATTCCCTTTCAATTAACATCGATACCACAATATTTTTATGAATTTCCAGAGAATTCAATGAAAGGGATAAAATTATATTTACATATACAGTTAGGAGCGAAATTGATCACACACACACTTTAAATCACAATAACTTTTTTATGAATGCACCAAACGACTTCAATTTCTCTGTAAGGCTAGATGAATTAGTTTAGTAAATGACGTCGAAAAAATGTGTTGAAAAAATGCATTTGGTCGTAATTGTGAAAAACAATAGTAAAAATTGATTTTTACAACTTTTTTAGCTGGGCTAATAACGAAAATTTAAAAGATGTGTTCGGCCAACTTGTATAAATTATATACGCTCCGAAAATTTCATTGAAGTTGGTTAATTGGTTTACGAGTTATAAACGATCAAAACTGGTAATTTTCAGTGTACCATAAAGTGGCAATTTTCACCACTTTTGATCGTTTATAACTCGTAAACGAATTCACCAATTTCAATGAAATTTTCGGAGCGTATACAATTTATACAAGTCGATCAAACACATCTTTGAAATTTTCGTTATTGGCCCAGCTAAAAAAGTTGTAAAAATCAATTTTTACTATTGTTTTTCACAATTCATTTGGTCCACTCGTAAAAAAGTTATTCTGATTTAAAGTGTGTGTGATCAATTTTGCTCTTGACTGTGTATTTTTTTATAAATATCTAACAAGCATCAGTAAGAAATACGCGTAGACTTCGATCGCTATTGGTCCCATGGATTTCCATTTTGCAGCGCAAAACGGCGGGAATTAATGGATTGCCCGAAATAACTCAAACTGCCGCTGGTTCTCGGTCTGCAGCACACTGTTAAGCACAGTTAACGAGAAAAATTTACGCAATGAAGCAGGAGACGAGGGCCGCGTGGGTGAGAACAGGAATCCCTCTTTTGTCTTCGTTCTCTCATTCGTTTAAAGGGCTCGAACCTTTTTGTTCGTGCCTGCAAGACCGGCCGATTAAAGGCGTCACGCCTCGTGGAAAAGAATAGCACGAAATGGGACGAAATATTAATTGATTCCAGGCTGAATCTATATTTCAACCAAACCTTTTTGTTCCGTCACGTATTTCACGGAGATCTTTCAATTTTCAGTTATTCATTGTCGCGATAAATTCTCTTTTGTTGAAAGGACGATAACTGTATTTACTGTACGGCACTTAGCTTCTGAATAGATGTTACAATTCTTCTTTTATGCGTCGTATTTTTAGGTTTTTGGCGCGACACTTTTATTTGTCTCGTTCAGTAAAAATAAAAGTCAAGAACAAGAGGAACGCTTCAGTTTCAGATTCGGAATTTATAGAAAGCGAAACTGTACATATACCATTACATAAAGGTTTTATATTTTCTTATCGTTTGAAATTTCAATCTTATCGTATACTTCATTGTCCCCTTTATTTTTTATAGTATAGCACAGTGGATCCGAAAAGTATTTAAGCACTACATTTCTCACTCTCGAAAATTCGTTGATGTTTGAATCGTGATAATTTCGTTAAAACAAATAATACAACCATAAGCCTGAATTCATGTTAATCTTTCATGTTGATCTTTATGCATTTATGGCTTCTGAAATGTTCAAAGAAGGGTGGAATATATAAAATTCGGCTGAATTTAGTACAATTTTCATGTTGTTGAGATCTGCAAAGGCTACTATCACTGGAAATAAGATTCTATTTTATTCCATTTTCTTCAAATTCGTTTACAAAAATTGAAAATTGCATGAACATCCGCAGTCTATGAATAATATTTGTCACGTCGAACAACTCTGTACACATTTGTTGTTAAGTACACAAGAATGAAGAGATACTGAACCCAAATTAGACCGCTATTTTCGAAAAATAATGGGTTACTCATTGGCACAGCTGATAAATCTGTAACACTCGGTGATTCTAAACACAGTGGAACGCCATTGTTGTTTGTAATCTAAAAATACAACTACACGGTATCTCCGTTAAGGACGACTTGACGCGTCTATTACTATTTTTAGAAACTTCAACAATGTTCTGTTCCGTTGTTTATTTTCCTAATCACTGATCAAAACAACTGGATCGTCTGGTTCCTTGTATCGCATCGAAACTACACAATATTCGAAAAGTTCGATTAGAGCATGCCACAAAATTGTTTCAAAAAGGATATTGCACTCCAAAACAATACTAAAATTAAAAAAAAATTAAAAAAGGATAATAGTAAAACAGGAATATTATTATCTACAGGGTATAGAGTTACAAACAAAACAATACTAAAACAGGATAATAGTAAAACAGGAATATTATTATCTACTGGGTACAGAGTTACAAACAAAATAGTACTAAAACAGGATAATAGTAAAACAGGGATATTATTATCTACAGGGTATAGAGTTACAAACAAAACAATAGTAAAACAGGATAATAGTAAAACATAAAGTTAAAACCAAAATAATACTAAATCAGGATAATAGTAAAACAGGAATATTATTATCTACAGTCTACAGGGTATAGAGTTAAAAACCAAAAAGAAAAGAAAACAAGAAACATCACTTACTCTTCGTCTACGAACGTGCTTCTTTCTAGTTTTATTCTTCATGTAACTAATCCACATCAGAGACATTTCAACAATTCAGCAAATCCTCTACAACGACTGTGCAACGAGAAAACCAAGGAGAAAAGGCGAGGAGATAATAGGAGAACTACAAGATGCTCGAAGAAAATCTTTTTCTACCCAACGGTAAGTAGAATGTCTGATATTCCCCTATTGTCTAATAGCCTGCCTATTGTCTATCGTCGTAGGTTTCGCCGGCGCGGTCCAAGCGTTCCTCGACTTGGAATACCAAGGCTCCTGGATGGGGAGCCTTCCCGTGCGACACGCGGAACAGGATGAACGACAGTGAAGAACTGAGATGTCGGTGCCGTTGGCGGACGAACGTTCACCGGTATTATTCGCAAGTTAAAATGCGATGACGTGCGCCTCCTTTACCCCTTCTTCCTACCCTTCTCGTTCTCTCGATCTGTTCAACTGCGAGGCATCTCGTTCCGCGCGCAGAAAACCGTGGCCCGACCCGGCCGTAGGCTCATTCATGAGTAACATTGTCCGAATCGTGCCGATGACCACGCATTCGTTCAACAAAAAAGGGAGACACAGGGAACCGATCACTTCTACGCAGCCATCGGGGAGTGTGCGTCATCGGCACGCGTCTTTCACGCCCCCGAATCGCCAAATCGAACCGTCCGAAACTGAAAACTTACGTAAACCGGGGAGGAATTTCATTATGGCGGATTCGATTCCCTTTCTAAAATGTTCGTTGTTGACGGAGTTGTGCTAATTTAAATACATTGTAATTGAATTAATTTCAGCAACAGATCTGCAGGAACTTTTTAAATAACTTTAAAATCGATTTACAGTAGTTAAATTTGTGCGATGTCTCTCCATTTTTATATGTATCTTGTATGCATTTCTGTGTATGTAGTAATTTTTTTATACGATTCTTGATCTACATTCATCAAGATTGGAAATATAGAGCTCTTCTTATTCTCATAAGTCCATGATTAGACTGTATGCAAAATAAAAATGTTTTACATTAATTGTGGGAAGCAGGAATAACATAAACATTGATTTCATCCCTTAACAACTTCTAATAAGAAGGAATAACATAAACATTGATTTGATCCCTTAACAAAGTCTAATGATTACATTTATCTCTCCTGTACACATATGTATTAATTATGTAGTGTACGAGAATTATTCCAAATTCTCTTTGTCTCTAATCTTTTTTAAATTGGACTCGGCCATTTTTGTTATAAATGCATAAAATCTGCAGTCTATTAATTATGTAGTAGACAATAATATAGATATTGGAATTAATATTATTTTTCTCGTAGAAGTTGTGCCTTCGTCAAGTGTATTGCGAACGAATGTTTTGTATTATAAATTTTAACACTAATCCCACCGAGGCTAAAAAGTAACTAGTACATATTCCCTTATAAAAATGACAAGATTGATTTTATTTAGACTTTGTGCAGCTCCTATTGTAAAATGTGCTCCACTAAAGATATCTAGTAATATAAATTATATTTAAATTGTATTATTGTATTTAATTTAATTATAATAATTAATTTTTATTTAATTATTAATAATTAATAATAATTATAATATTATATTTATTGTATTTAAATTATATTATATAATATAAATATAAATTATATCAATAATCGTGAAATAAAAAATCTGGAACCCCCCGGTTATATTGACCGGTTTCTTTAGTGTTAAAGAGCTAATAAGTATTTTTGATGTTACTATTGGGTGTTGAAATGTTACGCGAGTTTGCTGGCATTATCTTCTCGCTCGCCGAGAAGCTATTTGATCCACAACGGAGCGCATTTTTCAAGTGGAGAATCGTGCTTTCTATATCACATAATTTATGCTCACGAGGAGCCCCACGAAATTTTCAACGTGTATTTTCACTAATAACCACGCATTCTGGGGCAGACGTTTTCGACGCCGTATATTTTCGTAATGACATTCGTATCGAGGCCAGCACGCGCAAACTTTGTGGACAGTTCTCATAGATCCCTTGACAGCATATTCGTTCGCGATCACTCTGGTCTACGAGTCTACACACAGACGAGTCGATTTGCGAAACTTAAGTTACCGCAGAGTTTAGGATCATCTGTCGATATGTTTCATCTAACGTGACGGAAAAATTTGACGAGAAACAATGAATATATGAATATACGAAAATATGAATAAATAAAAATGAAAATATTTATTTATTCGGAGCTTTGAACTTCGAAATTTCGCTGCTAAGTTATATTCGATACAATCACAGACACTGCTACATTTCGAGAAAAATACGCCACCACAGATAAAAGATTGATTAAGTTACAACTTCATACGATTCGATGACTTCGAAACTTCGTACACTTCGAAGTTCCCTTCGTTCCTTCGAATCCTTTGAATCTTCGAAGAGTCGAAGCTTCGGAAAAGTAACAGCCCTAGTACAAATATTCAACGTATATTCAATTGTCATTACATTTCAAATTGTTACGAGTTGTTGGAACGTGGGGAAATTATTACTGCTGAACGGTACCAACAACAAATTATCAATTTAAGCGACGCAATTGAGCGACAACTCTCACAACACTATTTATATGTATAAGAAATTGAATTAATTCTTAAATAATTACAAAAAATAAAAATTATTAAATAATTTTTTATACCATATGTATATATGTACACATGCATAATGGTATATATACGTATGGTATAAAAAATTCCATTTGAAAAAATAAGGTTGACCTTGGAATGACCTTGAAAACACGATGAAAATTTAAAATTGAAACGATTGCTGCATCAGCCCCTCCTCGACTTAAACGTTTTATTTGAAATATTTTTGTCTTTGGAATTTAGTTTTCGAGATATTCCAGGTGGCCAGGATAAATGACTCACTCTGTATAATAGAATAATATTTTGCTAAAGATCCGCAGTCTATAAAATCACATATGATGCGCGGGGAAGTGAACGTGTTAAATAAATACAGGAAGACGAAAATTTCAGGGAATGGAAGCATTAATAAAAACTAATAAAGGTGAGTTCTTCTCGATCGAAAAATGAATATATAATAAATTTTATGATTTCGGCGCCATAAATAAAAAATAATGTTTGCATATACGAACATTGAGGTTTCTTGTTCAACTAAAATGTAAACATATGAGTCGACAACCTTGCAGAGGTTGAAAAGAGATAAACGTTTATATTTCTGGTACTTGCATATTCTATAAATACGCAACTATTCGTTACCTTCATTTCTACGTGTATCTAACCCAGACCTAACTCAATTTTCAAGGTAATTCTCGCCTCGCCTGTTGGCATTCGGGAACACGTTTTTGTCATTAAGCGACAAGCCGATTGATGTATTCGAGGTCGATGTCAAAAGTAAACGAATCGACGAGATTCGGGAAAGAAATCTGTTCGCGCGGCAACATGTTATTCTTTATAGCCGGCTGGCACCAGGAATGCTCCTTTCGGTTACGTGCAGAAGCAAACGGGGGGAATGATTCTTTTTCGAACCGAGGAAAAAAATAGATCGACACGTCCACGATCGCGAGACGCGTCAATCTCTCTCTGCATGCCATTTTCAGAATTCCATCCTCATCTTAAGGGAGTAGACTCTTTTTTCCAGGATTGCTAGGCTGCGGGATTCGCGTTCTCATTTCTCGATATTACAGGGTTAAAGTACGAATGATGTATGTGTGTATTGTATGTATGTACGTGTGTGTATTAACAGAATAAGAAATTCCAACAGCAATTAGATGAAGAGGGAGAGAATTTAGTTCATTATTAAGTCAATTGTTCATCTGTTTTAACACGTATTCTACATGAACTGAATCACTCGGTAATGAAATCCTCTTGCCGTAATTTAGATCTGTCTTCGTCTTGTTAAGAGGCATAAAACTACTTCACGACCCCGGATGGAATCATTGAATCTGTTAAGTATAGTAGTCGCCGGTTGTAATTACCAGACACTGCGGATGTTTATGCAATTTTCAATTTTTGTAGACGAATTTTATGAAAGTGGGACCATATAAAACGCCATTTTCATTGATAAAAGCTTCTGTAGATCGATGATAAATAAAAATCGTACTAAATTCTGTCGAATTTGATACTCTAGCATTTTTTGAAAATTTGTTTAAGACATAAATGCATAAAGATCCGCAGTCTAGTAATTACTGAAATTAAACTGTCCAAGTCAATAATCGGGGTTGGGCGACACTATCGAATTTAATATCGGATTTCGGTAAATATTTTGAATAAAAATATGTATATTTATGGAGCAATCACTTAAACAAATATTATACACTGTGTCAATTGTGACTAACGTAAATAAACTGTGATTTATATTTTCTTATATAAATACGATTAGAAATTGAAATCTCAATGATGATTGAATAAAACTTTTCTAGCTCAATGCAATTCTCAATACATGAATTGAATATCTTTATTTCTTTTCGATAAAACCGCGTAGAAAAGTTAAATTCTCGAAAATCTCAACGATTCAAATGCCTGCATGAAGTTGAATTTAATTTTTATAAACAATGAGAGATATAGAAATTTCTCAGGAAGAAAATTTAAATTCACTTTATGTTACAAATGTTCTTGAAGTAATTTTGAATCTTGAGTTGCCCCATGCTGTGTAAATTAAAGTTATAAAAGAGGTGTACATCCGATCGGACGACTAACCACTGCACCTTTATCGATGTCACAGTTAGCAGTAGATAAATATAGTGACTGGCTTCTATTTGCTTTTTAGTGATAGAACGTTTGTTCTGGAACTCCATAGTGACAATCATACGTCCAATCGATAATAGAATCTTGTACAATTACTACCAATGGTTCAAGTTTCGTCTAAAAATATACGGAGGTTCTATTATCTTGATTACCATACTATTTATTTTACTATAGTTTTATTGGTCCTATTCGACAGAAGTCTTATACATATGTATAGGTTGTGCATCCGTAAAAATAAACATTTTCTGCACCAATAGCGAGAGATAGAAACCAAATAGAAAGTCCTTTCTCCAATAATTTGATTATTATGTTGTTATAAATGTATAAAATTCGTAGCACAGCCTTAATTCAATCCGAGAGTTTCATTATTCAATATTTTATGAAACTAGGTTTAAATAGGATCAAACAGAAAATAAGTAAAATTTTATTGTTTATATCTTTTCAGGTTAGGATATGTATTTCCCCTTAACGCCATTTTGACTATTTCTATGTGAATGTTTATAGCAAATTAATTTTTTTAATTTATGGAACACCGGTTCACCGTTATCATAATTTTGTGGTTACATGATTGTGAAATTGGTTTGTTTAATTTTTTTATTTTTCCACTTTCCTATTACGTAATTTATTTATTCTCGCCTTTTAAAAAGGTTTCTCACTTCATGTTCTTATATTGTCTCTTTGCCATTAGTTTTCTTTATATAAATTTCCGAAGACAATACTACCATTATCGATAACAAAATTTACGAAATATTTTTAAGGAACACTTTCCCATGATTGAAATTATTAGATATTTTAAAAGAAAGAAGCCAGAGAATTCTTAACGAACCGAATCACGACTCATTTGAGATTTCGCGAAATGATCTTGACTTAATTTTTACGTTTAATTTTAGATGTTTAGTTCGATACGAACTGAAAACTGTTTTGTTACAGAAGTTTTGCCATTACGCTATTCAAATGACGTTCATATTTTCCGAAGCATTAAAATTTTGGCAGCTGCCGGAATGGTTTTCGTCTAATTTGGTCCGAAGTCCGAACCAGCCTGAAACGAGTACGAGAAATAGCTATGTCACGTCAAACTCTAAACCTGTCGCGATTACGATCGATTCAACTGGTCTTTAAAGCTTAATGGCAAAAAATTCGTAGAATTTGTTAATGTTTCCCACTTGTGCTTTAAACTCTCCTTCCGGTTTCAATGACAGATAGATGAATTCTATTTCGAAGAAGATAGAAGGCGTTGAATGCTACGTCACAAGTCGAAAACTCAGATTCGACTTCCCAGAGTACCCCCAAATGAAGTGCCAAAATTTTAATAAGTTTTCAGGAAAGTATTCCGTACCTTTCAGGTAGACGCCCTTTTTTCGACCTGACGACTGGACTATTTGACGCATACAACAACGCGGCAAGTTAACACATTACCGACCGGTGATTATTGCATAATTTTGAAAAATCTATGGTAGGTACATGGCTAAATACTTTTTAATGGAACCTTCAATAGCAACAGCAATTTTCATTGTGAACTAACAAGTCACCCCGCAATAACGTCATCAGATACTTTCATTGAAGATTGCAATGTAAAAGAATATTTCTATGCTTTCTTTTGGGACAGCGCAATTATTGAAAATCCTATTAATAGGCTTCCGGTAGGTAAAGTGTTAATATAAGCGTGGTAAAAATGACAAGATTGATTTTATTTGTTAGACTTTGTGCGGCTCCTATTGTAATACGTGCACTACTAAAGATATAATTGTTTCTTATGAAACCAGTTTTCCTATTTTTCTAATTGCAAAATAAAAAAACCTGGTACCGGTCATTTCGACCGGTGTTGGTAGGCTTAATAAAAGAAACTGTAGTGTACTCACGTTATCATTTTGGAGCAGACTGTAGGAATTGTTTGAAGGTCCGGGACTGGGTGACGTAAGTTCCGAAAGTTTGCTGGGAGACAATTTCTCGCTGTTTCCGCCTTCCGCACCGTCGCTACTTCCACTGCCACTGAAAGTGCAATAACATTAATTGAATTGTGTCCTGACAACCATCGATATTAGGCCAATAATTAGAAAATGTCGCGTTTCCACGAATTCTCAGCTTGTGTTGTGCAGCTTATGTTCTTATTATGAACGTATGTTTTTAGGAGGAAACGAATATATGTATACATATATAACATGTACAGGGCGTCCCAAAAATTGTGTGTTGTATTACGTTATATTTCCTTTTTCCATTGCGAAAATGTTCTCGAATATTATTTATGGTAAATTTAGCGCTGTTTAATGTACAGTGCAACATTATTTTCCACAATGCTGCCAAAACTATATATGAGCCGTTTATTTTGAAAGTGGCCCAAGTCCTTTTAAGTTTAAATTGAGATATTTAAGAGTTTGCGCGTTTCAATGAAATGAAAAATATACGTATAGGATACCAATGTATCACACTCCTTATATGTATCTAAGATAATTAAATTTACAATTCCTATTGAAATAATAGCAATTATTATATGTGAATAATATGTGTCTTCTTACTAAGAATGGAGTTAAGCCACTTTCAAAATCAACAACTAGATTTGTCATAAAATTTGAAACAGCCCAGTCCATTCGATATAATTTAAAATGCTTCAAATTGGGAAAACAATATTCAATTTATTTTATATTTCATTACAAAACTTGAAAAACACCATTTATGCAATCCAGGAAATTTTCTAACTATATAAATTACATCGCGATTTACTCATTTATATTTTGTGTATGCGAGAGGGATTTGAAGAAGTCATGGTGCTCCGGTGGTATATATCGTAGAAAGTCCATCATATCCTTGTATTTCGCTGTTGTAATTTGTCTTATATTTTTATAAAGTGGCGTCAATACAATATTTGGGAATTTTCTTGGTCTACCCCGACGTGTTAATAAATTCAGTATTTTAAACTCTGCGTTCTCATCCATTGATATCTTATAGAAAATTTTATATGGTTCATTTCTCAAAAAAACGCATCCACCATATTTCTAACCAATTTAATGTTTCTCCGTTAGAGTTCTTTACCCTTTTAAAAATTGCATCCTCCAAAAATCTTGTCGATATGAAATCGTCTTGTTTCATTTTATTTAAAAAGACGTTATTACCTTTCCGGCACTTCTTGATAACATTATAATAATCTTGGGAGACAAACAGTAAATTATTTTTCTTCACAACTGCCAAATGGACTTGGGCCACTTTCAAAATAAAAATTTGTATCATTCTATTAACCAGCTAATTTCCTTTTTACAAAATCTTTGTGATTTTAAGTATACTAGTTACAATTTGCTTCAGAATGAAAAGATAACGTAGAAATGTAAATATTAAAATTTCTAGCTTGATTTTTCTCGAAAAATGGACGTGGACCACATTCAAAATAAACTCATATCTCATATCTAGAAAATTCTCTTTTGCATGAAGGTTCATAAAGCAAGAAAACCTGTAGCGCACGAAACGAGATTCTGTTTAATCTGCTTCGCAGTGAGTTAATGGTAGTCCGCATGGTGACCTGGCACGAATATCCGCAATCCACTCATAATTGAGTTCGCGCGTTGGGCACAGCAATGTCTAAAAAATCGAGCAAACAGCTGAACGATTTCAATAAACGCGCACTCGACGGTGGCGAACGGTGGATTGGAAGTTGATCTTTCTGTCCATCGGTTTGGAAAATACAGCGAGTTCGCTTATGTAAGCACGGTTCGCGGTTACCGATGTCGTTTCGTTTCGTGTGCACTTCGTCCCGTGAACTTCAGCCCGGCGAAAGACGAAAAAACAATCGCAGAAGGCTCTTCTAGCCGGCACGGCGCGGTGTGGATCGGCACTACCGGCGAGGCCACAACTGCGCCAGGTATTATTAAAACCTAACAAGTACAAAGTGACTCGGTCGACCGGTTCGACGGTGCCACCCAGCATAGTATTTAACTCTTCTATAATGTTGAACGTAGCCGACGACACTCTTTCCGATCCCGTTGCTATGGCAACGTAGTCCTTGACCTCCAAGAACGGGGTCATCTTTTTCATTCCAGCTGCTCCTTTTGCAACGGAGCAACCGCGGACCTGGTCATTGTTGGGAGCTAGAGATGGAATGGAACATCTACACTGCGGAGCATAAACTATATGGGTCATTCCACGCGAAAACGGACACTTTTTCGGGTAAAATTGCGGAGGTTGTTCGAATTTAAATATGTTGTAGTCTTTCATGCCCTATAAACGAATCTCTCAAAGGATTTTTCGACGTCTTAAAAATTGTTGATTTTACAGACGTGCAGAAAAACCGTGTCACCCCTTTTTCATCGTATCTACCAAAAATGTTGTTATTTGAAAAAAATATTTTTTTCACCATTTGTGTCAACTGTTATTGAAAATCATGAACCTTCTCTTATTAACCCCTTGCCTTACAATATCGTGTCTAACTCGTGATGAAGACTCTGAACAGATTCTGATAAAAACGTATCTTAATAATTTCCTTCAAAGCGAAATAAAATTCTATTTTGGTTTTATTAATATGTAGCTGCTGGAGAATGTATAGGTATACAATTTATATCAATTTTGTCCTTTTTTACGAAATTACGATCTACAAAAAAGTTCTAATCACTGAAACCGGAAAATAAAGCATTTTTTCGGGTTGAAAATCGAATTATTGTTTATTTTATTCCTTGATAATTGTACTCGGAGTCCGGATTTACGTAGGCTTAATATGGTACTAAATAATCTACGAATCGGGTATAGCCAGATATGAGGGTGAAAAGTGCCCCTAAACCAAATTGAATTTGCAATAGATCATGCGGTAGCTTGTTCAAAGAAAATATTTTGTACCGAGTTTCAACACCATGGAGTGACAAAGAGAATCAGGTTTTTCTGCAATTTAAAATTCTAAGTTTAGAAACTCTCCCTACTTTGAAATTTGAAAATTGAAGTATGTTTTCATTATCTTTTATTAATAAACACTAGAACTTAGTTTCTTTTTAATTGAATATTATTTTGCAGGTAATTTCATATATGAGCCCTTTATCTTGAAAGTGGCCAAAGTCCATTTCCGAGAAAAATCAAAACTGTTTTGAATAATGGTGTGGCAATTTTTACTGGAGCCTCAGACTCGCCATTCGAGTGCAAAGGGTTAAGGGTCTTATAAAGAGAACTGCGTTTCGAAAAACCCTCTAAAATGAACCGTTAAACAACAGATTTGTATGGTAATGTATAGTGCGTTTTATAGTTTAGTCGCGGAGTGTGTAAGGAATGACCATTCCACGTGTTTCGACTAACCACTGATGATACATTCCATTGTTAAGGAGTAGCACGCAAGCAACAAATGAGACAAAAGCATGATAGTCGTCATACATACATATAAGGATGAAACGAGTAGGTACGACACGCGTGAAATAGAATGATAAAGTTAATGAAAACTCACAAGCACCGCGGGCAAAATTCGCGAGATCGCGCTTCCAACGGCCGATAGCAATTTTCGCAAAGCCAATCCTTGCTCGTGACGTAGCAACGATTGCTGGTGACGAAAGTGACAAGATTGCACCCGGCGAGCCGAATCTCGTTTAAAACGGACGCGCCGATTTCCCTCGCGTCCATTCTTCTCTGCTATACATATATCGTCGCTTTGGTACACCAACCCTTTCACTCGACACGTGATCGTTCTACTATTCGGAATTCATTAACACGACCTCTGGCAAATTTTCAACGACTGCATCGTTTCGTCCCAGCGATGACTGCCAATTCGTCCTTTCTCGCCAGCCTCGATGACACTGCGCTCTCTCGACCGGTAAATATTTTGTCCTTTCTTTATTTTCTTCGTAGAACATGTCAATGGAAGACTCTTCTACCACTAAAGGTTCACCAATTGTACCCTTACATTTCAGGATTTAAAGCTTCACGTGTTTCCTCCTCTATTTTTCTGAATAATTTACAGATTGTCTCTTTCCGTGGATTAGCGTCGCGTCGGCTAACAAGCTATTAGATTTTGCGACCCTTCAAACATTTGGCAAATATTATTTTAGTTAGAGAATTCGAAGATTTATTATTTCCGTACGCCAGACAGGTGGCTATTAGAATTTGGAAGTTACGTTCATGTTCGAAATATTTTCTAGATTTATCTTTTCGGAGCAACGATGTTACACCAGCACGATTAGTTCTCCAATTTAAAGATTATTTCGATGCGTTATAGGATTCCGTCGATTACGCTTCTTTTTGTGAGCGGTCGGCCCTCCGGACTTTCTACCATGTCCCACCTCCCGATAAATCACGAAACTCGCGCAAGACACTTTTACGAGTTCTGCCTATCAAATAAATCAATCTTCAGGCTGCTTGTTACATGGCGTCCGTGCTGCGTTGCGTGCACTTTGTTTTGATTTCACTACAACGCCGCGCGCCAACATTCAACAAACACTGCGCAAACTGCACATGCAATTTTCACTCGTCTCGTGCGACGACATTTCACTCGTAGCAGTAGTTCGTCACCGTGCACGCTGTCGATAGAAGGAAGACGTTTTTAACCGGCTAGCTAGGGTACATGTTCCCTCGTTTTCAAAATCGTTACTTTCGTTTAACGTACAGCGAGTCACAACCGAAATCGTTCACTGCATGTGTAACAAAAATGTCATTTTTATAGTAAAACAGTTTAGGGATGATTTGGAAAAATACAAAAACGAATATTATTGAAAATGTTGTGTTTAGGAAAACAGTCTACTAAATACATCATACTAAAAATCGTACAAACTAAAATACTGTTTTAAGCTTGATTGGAATAAACATGCATATAAAAATGCCATTTTTCTAGTAAAAAAGTTTAGGGATGATTCGGAAAAAAATACAATAACGAATATATTATTGTAAATGTATCTATATTTGTTGTGCTTAGAAAAACAGTACTGTAGCCAGTACGAATTTGTAATATAATTTCTAATGTTCTGTAACAATAAATAACATAATATAAACATAATACATTGGGTTGGCAAATAATACTGCTATAAGTCGTTGGATTCGTCTCGGAAAATGCTCTATCGTATTATGGCAAAAAAAATATATGGTTCCATTTAAAGAATTAAGTTGACTTTGAGATTTTCCCCCTACCATTCGAGTCCTGAATAAAATTACACCATACGATTGTTTCCTTCATACCGAACAAGTTTTGTAAACTTTTTTTTCGTAACTTCAGCTCGTCATGAGATATTTCCGTTTTCAGATAAACGCAACACCCTGTAGATGCATTTATAATTTATATACATATTCGTTATGTTTCTTTTTCCAAATTATCTATGTATATGTTTTTGTATCGTACAGTGCACGATTTTGGCTGTGACTCGTTGTATAAAATTCGTTTCGTTAAAAGATTCCGACACGATTTGTGCAAGCTTATCTTACGGAACAGGCGAAGTTTCACGTATTTCTTGCAAGCCACCGGTCAGTGCCACGATTTTCCGGCAATCGGACACGCTAACTTCGTTTCCTTCTTCGTTTGTCACTTTCTAAATCTGACGTCAGCGTCCTCTTTGCCTTGCGCTTAATTATTCACAAGATCCCCTCGATTTTTCGGAGTATGTCCTCCTCCAGTCGCCTGGTCCGCGAATTTCAGACGGTAAATTTTTCAGCGTGTCTTTTTATAGACGCGGTGAGTTTGAAGTACAGGAATGTAGTTTACAAGCGCTTTTTGTCTTTATAATAATACTGTTCATTATAGCATCTCTTCTTATTTCAGACTATACATTGTTAAATCTTATGAAAGGGCAGTGCATGTTTTCGTCAAATATATTTTTTATATTTTATTTTGTAAATTTTAATTTTGTTTATGATTCTCACTTTTTTGTTGTTGTGGAAGTGCGGTGACCATACAAATTTTTCAACGAAAAAATAAAATATATGCAGTGATCGGAATGTTTTTAAAAAAATTGTGAGTACTTATACAAATCTAAATAAATGTTTTATGGAAAAACTTTTTATAAAACTATTGTCTTGTTGAATGACATATTTGTTGTCTTTGAAGGCAATGTCGAATAATATTCGACATCCTCGACAAGCCAGGTGGGGCATCTCACATAAAAAAATTGTTTGTTCTGGCTTGAGCACTGTCAGACTAGTCTATATATAAATTTTCAGATTTTTAGCTCGGCCTGAAATATTTTTGATCCGGAGAGGGTTAAAAGTTAACCCTTAGCACTCGATTGGTGACTCAGTACAGTACGGTACCATTATTCAAAATATTGTTTATATTATTAAATACCTTGCTATCTAATCAATTACTGAACACGTAAGTATTGTACGAGGTATTATATTAATTTCATATCCATCAAAAGAAAAAAATCATATAGAATAGAAGAAGAAGAAATGTTTAATTTTCAAGTTAAAATAGCTCCGAGTGCAAACGGTTGAAAAGACAGAATTTAACAGCATGTAATATGTTATCGTATTACTTTCCACTTACATAAGAATATTTACAAAGAAAATCGAATTCTATTTAACCTTATTCTTTATACACGCACTATGAAATAGTAAACGTGTATAAACATCTGTTGCCTAGCTATGCCAGTCGCAAATCATTATGACACTGTCGAAGTTGTTCAAGTTTATCTTGTCTAAACTGTGTCGAGATAAAAGTGTTAAGAGTGTATTAGATTAGAAAAATATTAAGCGTAGGCGTAGACATAAATTTCTACTATGCAAAAAACTAATCGTTTGGACTTCTAGTTCTTGTTCCACTATTTCTTGACGATTTATATTTATATTAACAGAAATTAGCAATGTCAAATGTCGAACAAATTGCAAATGTTTTAATAATACAACTTTTATTTTTACTACATGAGAGAGATAACGTGGGTAACTGCATTTTGAAATGAACTGATTTCGTATTGAAAAATTTTCAATGAAAATTTCGTTGTTTTTCAACCCCTTGCACATTATAACATCACGTCAGTCTCACTTTTGTTGTTGTCGATATTACAGTTATTGGAGGCTATATTGGCATAAGATAAATATAAATATTCTTGTAAGAATTTCTGAACGACAAGAAAGTTTGGATCACTGCAAGCGTAAAATAAATCATAGTGCAACTAACATAGTATTCCAACTATGAATTTAATTTATGAAATAAACTATGAAAAGACATTGTGATCTCAACCTGACGTCCGTTTGAACAATGAAACTCCGTTTCTTCCCTAGACCATATGCAGATTGTATTATAAATCCAGTAGAATGATCCAAGAAATTGAGTGTATAATATTGAAGATTATGCGCGAATGCTTTCGGAATGATCTGACTGCAAGTTGAACGATTTCCCTACAAACTAACTTACGTTTCGAAGCATTTTAACACAATACTACCGCAACGCGGAGTTTCAGTCGAGTGGTCAATCGATGGCGTGTCTCGAGATAAATTAGTTCGAAATCGAACGATTCGCAACAACAAGAACCCCGTGGATTTCCATTGGATCTAAAGCTGAATGCGCCTGTAGCCTACGTCTGTGTACTTCAGACTCACCGAGTATATGTTGCACGATGCTGGAAGCATCCGCGCTTACACACGAGGATGCAAGCCCGTGAACAGTGAACAGAGCGCCGCACCTCGTTCAAAACGGTGTGCAGGTTCGCGAAAATCGGCACACGTTGCACTCGGAGCGGCCGGGTTTTATCTAATCGGTTGTATCGCGGATATTCGCGGGTGCCCGTGAGTTTTTCCGGCGGCGATGAGCCGTTTTGATCGAAGACTAGAGCGCGACGGTCAATGGTCAACGATGCGTTAGGCTCGCGTGGAAAGGCAGCTAGCTAGAGCTGCAACAGATACCGTATCATCGCCTGATAAACACCCCACCCACCGCGAGCGTGGCTAAGCAACGGCGAACTGGGCTGATAAAAGCGTTTTATTGCCGGGCACTGTAATCAGCCCGGCAATCTGCGATCGTCGACGACGATTCGGACGCTCTTCCTTCGGACCTCGGCGCTCATGCACGCGCTCAGCTCCCATGCTCGATCGTCAACCACTTTCTCGCTTCGACCAAGGCTGCGGACACCTTTTACTCTCGGCGGATTCCAGTTTCGCGAAACTGCCCGATAAAAGAGACGCGTCTACGCAACACTTACGACGTGCCAGTGACGAGTCCCTCCTCCTCCTCCTAGGTTACACATGCCGTTCCATTAATCGCGAGAAAGAAAAAAAAACCGACTCAACTGGTGGACTCGGCTCGCCTCGTACCGCGAGTACGTACGCCTATTAAGAGTGAACGCCGCGCCGGACGCGCAGAGACGTTTAACACTGTTCTATATACGCCGGCGTAATTGCGATTTTCTCGCTTTGCGCGTTCCTTTGCGTTCCTCCGTTATGGTGACACTCGCCGTCGTTGGAGGGGAAAACTCCTATCCCGGGGGGATAGTTTTGTCGGACACGAGCAAACGATTCTCCGAACGTACGCGCGCTAGGCTGTCGCGAGTCTGCATATCGCGCACTTGACAAACGGTAACTCTGGAACTACCGGATCTGTCGGTTACGGATTCCAGATTTTTCAAGCGACAACTTCTTTAGGCGCACTGCGCACACCAGGGGTCGGCAAACTACGGCCCGCGGGCCAAATCCGGCCAGCCGCCTGTATTTAATCAGGCCCGCAAGAATAATGATCACGAAAAAAATTAATCAAATTACGTAAAATAAAAAATATTATGTAAAAATATCACTTCCTAATAAAGAAATTTTTAATCTGTTTTTTTTTTCATTGCCCTATGAGTAGAATTACCTAGCCATGTAAATATCTTCGAGCTTGCTACCCGGCCTCCGAGCCTAAAAATTTTACATTCTGGCCCTTTCCAAAAGAAGTTTGCCGACCCCTGGCGTACACAATGAGCCTGATCCGTCACGCACCCAGGTGAAACGCTACTCGGGTATACTCGGGAGAGCCGAGTTTAGCTGAGCGAGCGAGAAACAAACAGGTGTGGGATCGCCATAGATGTTTTCACTTGGGTAGCGCGGTCTTATATGCGCACAGTATTTGTCTGTTTTTATTGTACTGTCTTCCAGATTACTGTAACGTCATTACTAGACTGCGGGTCTCTATGCATTTATAGGAAAATTGAGTAGATGAAATTCAAAATTGTTGGAGAATCTTTGAAATTGAGGATGTCGATATACAGGATGGACCGCGAATAGCAATCCGATCGAACATGATTTTATCATATGTAGCATGGGTTCAAAAGAGCTTTCACGTGATTATAGCGAATTTTTTGTAAACGAAATGAAAAAAGCAATTCTTTTGCAATTTTTTTATGTTATGATACTTACCGAATTCGTCTTGCATCGTGTGGCAGTACTTTACTTTCTGTATTATTAAAAATACAGAATATAGAAAGTAGAAATAAAATTCTATCTAATTTCGTATTATCGACATTTGTTATGCATTCTCTTGCAAAGTATTGAAAATATATTCCAGCCTTTTATCGAAAAATCAAAGCTTTCAAATATGCTATACGCATTAAATGATACAAGTCGTGCAGAAATGATGAATATACCTTTGCATGTAGAAAGAAAGCATGTATGCGATTATTGATTCTAAGTAGTAAAGCCGGACAAAGCATGACGTACCTTTCTGTTGGTCCTGTTGAATAGCTGGATGATTCTTCACCTGATTCAACACTGTTGAACGAAGTGCAGTTCATCTTTCTTTCTTCCCATTGCGATCGAACCTCATCTTGTACTCTTCGTTTCAATTCCTCGACTCTCCGTCGCTCTTCGGAAATTACTTGACTACCTGTAACAGATGAAATACAAGAGCTTTAGTCACTGTTTTACCAATATTTTACCGATTCAGTCACTGTATCGGTAAAAAATTGAGAAACACACTAGCGCTCCTAGCTAAAAATGCCATGGAACTGATACTTGTGCCGAAACCCTCCGTTTAGGGGTGTACTTCGTAAATGTCAACTTGTGTGTTTAAACACGTGTAGTTTAACACAATAAAGGTTGCATTAACATTGTATGTGTCCCTGAATATGCGGATGACTACATTTTTTTCTATAAGAACCATAAATCTCTCGATATTTAAGAAAATGTATGTTTCTTGACAGTGGCAGCACTGTCGCGCCGCCCAATATTTGTCGAACTCCGCTACATGCTGTCGAATAATGAAAATTAAGTCTCGAAAACGCAAAAGTAGGCCATTTTTGGAGTCTTCCGCAATTGGTGGGTCTTTTATCTATCGATTGTGACTACCTAAGGGCCCCAAATGTGCGTTAGCGAGACGTAAGTTGTCATTTACGGAACCCTTGACCTTGACCATGACCAAGGTCATGGTGTATTATAGAGGTGTTACGACTAAGCACCTCTGTAAGGCTAAAGTTTTGAGGAAGATACAGGTTGGTTCTCTGGTCGCCGCCAGATGGAATCCTAGTCATTTTCACAGTTTTCATGTACGTGTGTGAATGAGATTGTGTGTGCCAGCGTGTCCATGTAACCCGTGCTAAGGTATATGTACGGTACATACCTTAGCACGGGCTACATGGACACGCTGAAAACTGTGAAAATGACTAGGATTCCATCTGGCGGCGACTAGAGAACCAACCTCTATCTTTCTCACCTTCCCAAGAGTAGTCCGAACACCTCTATAATATACCGTGACCAAGGTCAACCAAGGACCCACACCCTTAAACGAAGGACCTAACCTAGACCGGGCAAGCATAAAGCGATACTTCTGCGTCCGAATAAGTATCGCTCGATGCTGGCAGGGTGTGCTATCCAAAATCGAGCAGATTCCGAGCATCTTCAGCTTCGAGCGCGTTCTGACATCTTAATGCTCGGCATCTGCTGGTATCGTACGATTGCAGGCTATGCGCGATGTCTGCTCGAGGCAGGTCTGGCTGACTGGGTGTATTGAGAATATCTTTCTACACCAAAGTTGATGGTCATTTCAGTTTGCAAACCGATAAGGTATATATGAACATGGGTACTGCTCTACAAACATGAAAAATACCTTGTTTTGCTAAATGAAGCTGTCGATTTCTCTCAATTTCCTTGAGAGACTCGATAGTCTTCCTTCCCAAGCTGCCCTGATTATTGACAATAGGAGAGTCCGTGGTAACCCTTGAAATCCTGTCAAAGTCCTCTCTACTCGGAGATCGTTTCTCTTCAGAGTTTTCGCACGAATTCTGTGCCAATTTCGTTAGTTCCTCGTTTATCGCTCTAACTCGGTTTCGACCCTGCAGCAAGATAATCAAATTAATATTTATTTAAAAAATACAGTTGTTTCATAAATGGTGCACATCCGAATGGCAAATATATCATCATTTAGAATTTAGAATATGAATCGAGCCGTTGTTTTTGAAAGTGGTATAAGTCCATTTCTAGAAAAATGAGTTAATGATGGTTTTACTCGGATATGGATATAAAAAATTTCTTTTTAAATTAATAAATAAATGGAATTATACCACATTCTAAACAACAACTCATTTATTTGTTAAAAGTACCATTGAGTAATCTACAATCTATTTTTCACAATACCAATGTAAATATATAAAGAAAATAAATGAAGAATAATAGAAAGAATAGGCACATCTTCGATAGCGGATCTTTATGCAAAATAAAAACGTTCTGCATTTATTGTGGGAAGCAAGAATAAAATGAAAGTTGATTCATCCCTTAATGACTTCGTTCTTTAAAATCAACATTACAGTATTCTGAAATTTTTCAGATCTTCCATTGTGTTTTATATTTCACTCAACTTCTTCACAAATGCACGAAGATCCGCAGTTCAGTGATTACCATAGAATTTCTTTTGTATGTGCCATGGTTTTTTGTTTGTAAACAAGAAATAGAAATCACAGGATTTGGAAATCTTTCATTCCAGTTATAATAACTGCAATTTGATGAAACATTCATATTTTCAAACACGAAGGAACTATTAATGCGACTCTTCGTAAAACAACCGTTAGGTTGTTAAAAACGACAGTCAGTCGATCTTTAACAATCCTTGAGACATGCATATAATCAAACAACGACGACATAGTTCAAGAATTATCAATATTCCGAGATTAATTGTTTTATGTTTGTTGTTGCACGATTAATAAAATAGTGCCATAATCCTATGTTATTCTGATAAGAGGTGTCACGTGGCAATTACTCTAAAATATTGAATCTGCAGCAGTTTGTTGAAAAAAGTGATAGTGGATTACTCATTAGTATAATTAAAACATTTTAAGTGTAATTGCGAGTGTACTAACTTCTTCTAACCGCTTTAAATGCGTCAGTTTCTGCCTCTCGAGACTTCTGGCGTCTTTGGTCGCTGTGTTCTTGGCTTCAGATCTTTGAGATTCCAAGTGATTCATTCGGGCCTTTCGCGTTTCAATCTTTGTTGTCAGCTCGCTTAAGTATCTGAAAATGATATATTCCGAATATAAGTCGTGTGAATATGTTTCTTCTATCGATCGTATTTGCTGATAATAAATTTTTTAATGTTTTCGGCGCAACGGTTCGATCGTTTATTACGAATTATAAAGCAACTTTGCTAATTGTCAAACAAAATCAACGTTTCGATCTCAGTTTGAATATCTTTTTCAAGATTTATTTGAATCATTTTTGATTTTTTATTTGAAACATTTTTATCTTACATAAAGATCCGCTGTCTATTTATAAATAATCTTATAAGACAGCATATAGCTACTTTTATTTATACAATAGACAATTTTCATTATCATAGATATTCAAGGCATGCTATGTAAAAGTTTGGCCACCCTTGCTGTATACCTTGAAGTAAAAAATGTGAAATATTTTCATACTTTATGAAAAGCTTTACCTTTGCAATTCTTCCCTAGTTGCCAATTTACTCGCCTCTTCCTCGAGATGATGGAATTCCAGGTCCTCGAATGCCTTGCTTTCAGATTCCAAGATGTCTTGTTGGGCGGTGAGTTTCTTGTTAATATCTAATTGCGCGTCTTCGTCCGTGCAGTTCGTTAGTTCTTCCTCTAAACGACTGCAAGCCTGTTCAGCCCTTTGAACCCTTTGCTTGGCTTCCGTTTGTAAATTTGCTTGCGTTGTATTATCTTCAGCCATTTGTCTTTCGAGCTCGTTTATCCGCATCTGCACTTTGATCTTCTCGCCCTCATCCTGAGTAAGTTTTAAGGACTCCGATTCGTATTCCGCGGATAGCAGCGCCTTTTCTAATTCGAGCTACCGGAAAAATACGAATACAAAAAACATTCAAATTTTCTGAGTCCACAGTTGCTGAACAAGCGTCATTTAAAGTTGTGTAGATATTTTTCGTAATTACCCGTTTTAAACATAACTGGAGGATTTTTATTTCAAAAAAGTATTGCGTTATCTCTTTCATATTTAAACTGTAAATACGAGATGAATACAATTGATTGTTACGTAAATTTTCACATGTTCGACGCACGAACGACGAGAGGTAACTGGACAAAGAATAGCGACGTGAAAGGAAGGAAACTTATCGTAAGCTGCAAAAATGCCAATCAAATATTTACTCGAAGTCGAACATTGATAAGGAGACCAGAGTCATACTGTCGACTATCTTTAGCATGGTATTTGTATCTTCAAACTCGAAATTACAATTATAGAAAATGTTAGGATAGGAAAGTGAACCTAGTTAACAATACTAGAGACTAGACTAGCACTATGTAGTTTAAAATCAAAAGACAGAATTGTATCAGAATTGAGAGATGGCTTATTAGGAGGAGGCAAGTTTAGAAGTTTATTTTTCAGACCCAGAAATTTGATCTGGATGAAACTAGTAAGCAAACCGTCGCCATATTGGCGACCATGCCACGGTGACACCAATTTCATATCCATCTGTTTCCTCAAACTGCAGGCAGAAACGTCAGAGTCTGCTAGCAAAAGACAGAATTGTACCAGAATTGACAGATGGCTTATTAGAAAGAGGCAAGTTTAGAAGTTTATTTTTCAGACCCAGAAATTGGGCCTAGCCGCTTAAGATGGTCAAAACTGCCCTTAGAGGTTTTTCAATGGCTCTTGAACCATTCGAGAGCTGACCAATAAAAACCCATCATCTTGCCCGAGAGGGTAGTTATAGGGTAAATTAGATTTCGCGCTTTCTCCGCTCTCGGATGTTTTCTAAAATTCTGAAAAAATGTGGCACGTGTCGGGTCTTAAGAGGCATTTTATAGAATTTTTTCAGATTTTTTGGTTGCAAACTATGGTCGTGAAAAATGAAAAACACTCAAAACGTCGGGAAAATGAAGATTTCTCAAAAATATGAAAACATGCTATTTTACTGTTTAAGTTTCATTGAAAACCTAAATGTACTTGTGAACAGTGGTGTATTTCCTAAACTAATGTACCAGTAACTACAATTTAGACTACAACTTACAATTAATAAAAAAGAACATTGCTTCTGATCCTCTTCAGGTGTCAGCAGACATTAAAAACAAATAAAGTTCGTTCGCTTTGGCATCAACAAACATTTTCAAATAATATAATCTAACGAAACGAAAGATGCAAGCAACATACCTCTCTACTGATTTCCTCTTCCTGAATCTCTATATCCGCGACGCTTCTTTTCAACGCGTCCATATTTCCAAGGATATGTAATTTCTCATTCTGGAGGAACTCAATGTACTTCCTTCTGTCCTCTTCCTCGAGTTCCTTCCTCTCTTTATCAGCCTTAGCCTCGTTCGACTTCGTATTATCCTTCTCCGAATTATTCTTCTTCGGAATCATACAAATCTCTTTGGATTTCGACAGCATCGAAAGCTGCTCGATAGCTTCGAGTAGGTCGTCGTTTGATATTGCCAGCTTATTCTCAATCATCTCGCACGAATTCGAGGTCTGACTGTTTTTCTTTGGTATGGAATGATTTTGATTGTTATTCTGCGGCGAGCTGATCACGATGTTCTCGTACAAGCTAACGTTACCACTGGTCGGCGTCGAGTTAACGTAATTTCGCGTGTTATTCGGCTGCGAGATGATTCTGGTTCCGTTCAACTGAATCGTCCCGTACGCAGACGTTTCTTTCGCCGCGTCGTTAGTTTCACCGTAACCATTATTGTTATTGTTTAATACGGAATGGTCGATTGTCGTGTTATCGTAGCCCGGGCTACGTACTTGCGCGATCGAGCCGGAAAAGCTATAGTCCCCGTTGCCAAGAACGTTTGGCCACTTCGTCGTTTGATTATTGTTCGGCATGGTCGACTGCGGATGATGATTCTGCGCGTTCGTCGTTTGGTTCTCCGATTGGGTGAGCGGGTTTCGGCAATTGCTCGGCGAATTGCCGTTTTGGAAAATAACCTTCGAGTTCTGCACGCACACGTTCTCGTACGATGTAGAATGCGGTTGCTTGTTCGTGTCGAAGGAGAAGTGTGACTGCGTCTTCGATGGGCTCTTCGGGCTTTCGAACGGCGAATTGTAGCCGAGTCTTTTGTCACGTGGAAGCGAGCCATTTGTTTTGATTCTGGAAAATAGAAGGAAATTTTACATTGCAGAAGCGTGTTTGTTATGTGCGAGGACACGTTCGTATTCTATAATTTCACACTTGTTTGTCTGGCAACTAAACTGTATCATATTAATCCTCCGCCGACAATGTGGATTTTTATTAACGTGGTGTGCGTAACGGGTTTTTCATTCCCAGTCATATAATTTCGAGGTACCGTGGCGCTATAATTTAATGTACGAACAGAGTTGTGCTAATTTAAATACATTGTAATCGAATTACACTGTAATTGCATTACATAATTCGAATCTTTTCTTTAATGTAATTGCTAATTAGGCGAATCACGAGCGTAATCGAAATACAATGTAAATGGAATACAATGTAATGTTTATTATCCAATGTGTACATTACTCGCTTAATGTGAAAAATATCTTTCATTTTTATCCGTGTTTCTTCCGTTTCGCATTCGCAGACAACTCAATTTTATGTTTATGAGGATGTTTTCTTACGCGACGATGACCAACCTTCGAAAATGCAGCAATCTTAGTGACACAAGATATGTTTGAACAATGAGCGTTCATTAAAATTCATTTAAAACTTGCTGACAATTGATTAGTGTCACACGAAGAATATTCTCGTTTTAAGTCTATCCTATTAAATAGTGTCACATTCTTTCTACATTTTGTCCTATGTCTTTCTACAATTTATATTTCTATTCTGAAACGAACGTAATAAACAAGTTTAATTTCGATCACACCATGAATAATACCATGTGTGTTCATCATTTGCTACTAATCTTTTTTTCCACCTCTTATTCTTCTTATGTATAATTCATAGTTACCCCGTACTTTGTAATTGTGTTTCAATTGTAAAATCGAGTTACATTGTAATTTAATTGATTAAGAGACCAGAATTACAAATTACATTGTAGTTTAATTGAATAAGAGACCAGAATTACAAATTACATTGTAATTTAATCGAATAAGAGACCAGAATTACAAATTACATTGTAATTTAATTGAATAAGAGACCAGACTTACAAATTACATCGTAATTTAATTGAATGAAGCGACTGCATTTCGATTTACGAAATACATAATTGATACAATGTAATTGAATTACTTTCTGATTATTATTCGTGCAGTAATTCCATTATAATTCGACACAACTCTGAATAAAGTAAATCTGTACTAACAATAATTTGATTCTACATAGTATAGATTGTAAACTTTTCTAGTGAAAGATTAACCTTGTTCGAAACTATTGTCTTCAGGTTAGACTACAACGGACTGTCAAACTACATAACAAATTCATAACGGTTCCAGGGATTTCGGTGTTTAACAATTTCGCCGTAATCACGGACAATCTACGCTCTGGTTTTTTCTCCAACGCGGAACAGAACTGTTCACCTGTTAGGCTGCCTCGGTTTCTCCGCAGCACTCTGCCTCTCGTACTCAGCACACATGGCAAGAATCTCTTCAAGTCTCATTTTCTCCTGCCTCTCGACCTCTTGTTCTCGTAGCCTCTCCTCCTTCGCCTGTTTCCGCCTGTTTTCCGCCTCTCTGCGTTTGTTCTCCGCGTCGATCTGTCTTTCCCGCAGTTCCTCCAACGAGCAGCCGCTCTCGGTGCTCGGTGTTGGACTCTTCACCCGGGCGAAGCTTCGCTTCGGATCATTATACTTCGGATTGCGATTGAACGCCGGGCTCGGTGGTTGAATCCTTTTAATGTTCGGGTTCGAGCCGAAGTTCTGCGCGCCGCTAACGCTTCTCAGACTTCCGGTGCAGAAGTTGCCGTTGTTAGCGTTGTTGCAGATGCTGGGGTTCGAGCCGAACTTATCCAACTGGAGGTACTCCGTGGTGGTGGTTTTCGTTACGATCAAGCTTTGGCTCATGTCGTATTCCCTCGCGTTCAGCTCGTCCATTTCGGCCGATCTCTGACACGTCATGCTGCGCGACATTAGATCTCCTTGACTGGCTGTGTTCTTCAGGTTCTGCGGACTGTGATCGTTCTCGTTGTTGTTCTGCCGGTAATACGGTTTGTAGCTCTTCAGATAGGACTCCGCCGAGGAATACATCTGGATCTGATTATGATTCGTCGGTGTGCTCTGATATTGAAGGTTCGGCGTGTTCGACCGGCTAGGCGTTCTCGTTTCTCTCTGACGATTTTCGTCGGAGCAGTGATTAGAAGAGGGCGACGCGAAACAACTGCCAGGCGAGGATGCGTTCAAGTAGTGCGACGGAGAGGATGATGCATTGATCGAGGGAGTGTTCGAACGACTCCGATCCAAATTAGTTAAATTTTGCAGAGGAGAGTTGTTGTTGCCGTTCTTCAGCGAGATCAAACTCGAGGATCTAGAGTGTCCCAGAATTTGATCGGCTGGGACATTCGTGGTGACCGCGCCAGCTGGAAACACTTTCGGCGAGACGCAATTGTTTCTGTTTTGCTTCGAGAGCATTTCAAATTTCGTCAACTTCCCCAAGAATCCGATCTCATCGTCCGAACAGGAGTTCCTCGGCGATTTCCGCGGCGCGACCGGAGGTTTCCTCTCCAAATGATAGTTCTCCTGAAGCTGGCTCTCCGGCAGCAAGAAGCTGATCGGCGCCATTGAGATTCTTGAGTGTGGCAGCACCGATCTTAATTGTTTCGCTTCCGCTGGGTGGTTGAATCGCATGTAATTCGATCTTCCAATCGATAGCATGCAACCTGCAAGAATGTACGAACACGTTTTATCGAAATGCTTTTACTATCAAATAATCTTCATTTGTTTAACCCTCATCACTGAATCTATCCTCGGTGTCAAATTGGGGTCCAAATCATCGACACAGATTTCTCCGACACGGTTTTCACCGACAACATTTCATTAATTTTTTATTTATTGATTAATTAATTCAAGAACACTCGGTTTCATATTTCGTTTTTCCACTGATTTTCATTCAATCCACCTTAATTAATTAATTAATTAATAAAAAATTAATGAAATGTTGTCGGTGAAAACCGTGTCGGAGAAATCTGTCTCGGTGATTTCCATGGGACCCGTCAAATTGACACAGTGGCAAAAGATCGATGAAATAACAAAGTGAACAGTCCCCACAATATTCAGAATTAGATTCTTGATACAATCATTAACCCATTTAGATCTACTGTATTATATGTACAGTACAGTTCAATAAAGAAACAAATAAACTATCATGCTTTAACCTATTAGTATGAACGGGCCTATTGTTTCATTATATTGCCGAGTACCTAGTCTAGGTACTCGTAACGAGATTTTTGTTTCAGTTCTAAATGGGTTAAGTTATGATTGACTATTAAAATGATTTGTAAGAGGTTTGACTCATTGCAGAGTATTTTGTTACGCATCTAATATCAACATAGACAAATTTGCTTTCAATATTTTATCGAAAAAAGGGTTCTTTTCCGGCAACGTCGTAACCAAAGTTGGTCTCACATGAACCAAAAGGTTAGAGACATATATTACGAATATCTTGGAGTAAAACAAATATTTTTTTATAAACGATTTAAGAGATAAAACAAGGAATGCTGTTGCAGTAAATGTAAAGAAAGAAGGAGATAATTTTTTCCTCCTTTTTCGTTCTTCAAAGGAATTCTTTTACTTTCAGAGATTCTCGGATAGTATCATTAATAATTCGTCAGGTGAAAATTGTCAAACTGAATTTTGTACGGAACGATTACTCGAGAAATGGCTTCTTGAAAAGTCGAGGATTTGGTCAACCGTATTTAAGTCAAGGTCTTACCTTGAGCGAGTCTCACTGGCGAATTTATTGGTACACCATCGACTGCCGTGCTTCCATTTATGGGGTGAAGAGTGACCACGCCGTTATTGTTTTCAATCGCGCAATGAATGGATTCAACATTGGTACCGACGACAGAAATATCCGCATCTCGACTCGATCCGAGGGTTACCTTGCCTGAAACAAAAGGAGAACAGGAATATTGAAATCCACTCGACTTCCATCCACCACCAAATTGAATCTGTACGAATTTACTGCAAACAGTATTATATAGTACATATTATATGTATTGTATATGTATGTAGTGTAGGTATCCATAGGACACTCCCTTCTTATTGTAAGCAAATTAACATTTTGATAATAAAGGTTATTTACTAAAGGCATCAATAAACATGAGTAAAAAATATGGGAACTCTTGCAAAATATTAAGATATAATAGAAAAGTAGTGTCAGAAAGTTAATAGTTAAGTTAATTGTAATTGGAGTTGGTATTTAACTGGAATGGTGACTCAGAGTCGCCATTAGAAATTGCTTACATTATTAAATATGTTGGTATCTAATCAATTACTAAACATTTAAGTATTGTATGAAGTATTCCATGAATTTCATATCCACAAAATTTAAAAAATCATATAAAATGGAATTATTATAGGTTGGAAGAAATGTTTAATTTTCAAATGCAAAGGGGTTAATCTATACCTGAGTTTAGTTTTGGTAAGCTCATCGACAAATAGAATGGGTGGTTACGCATTAGCGAATATGTTGCCCGTGGTCTCCGCAAATTTGCACGCTTCGAGATATTATCCTAGGTTTCGTTTTTGTGGCGAGGATTGTGGACGCGCGTGGTTTAACAATGCGATGAAAGATCACGAAAGAGCTTCTTAATGGAGCACTTGCTTGATTAATCAATTAACTACTATACATATAAGGATGTTATAATTTACAATGGTCTTCACTTAATTAGCTTTCAGTTCAGTTGGAAACGTAGCAACCGTACTAAGGAATTAACTTGAAGAGAACATTTTTCGGATCCAATAATAGGTAATAATAATAATATTCGGATACTTTTAAAAGGACGATAACTTTTTTAACATTTGACCATACTATTTGGATTTGTTTGAGAAGCTAAAGTTTACTACAAGACGAGAAAAAAAATTTTGAAAAAATTTTAGGAACATGTTGATTTCACTTCGCTCTATGTGTGTGTTCATGAAAATATTAATAAATGTCTTTATTTTACCACCGCACTATATGGATCAGTTATCTTGTTTAGATGAGCGAATCATTTTTCGATACAAATGAAATGGTCTTTTAATTAGGTTATAAATGTAATATAATGTAATGTAATTGTACAGCAATCATTAATTTGTATACAAGATCCAGATGGTACATACGGAATCGAAAGCGAAACAGATCTGGACCGCAGAATCATTTCCGAGAATTCCGGGAATGCGGATGACCCGCCGGTCGTACACATTCGCCGGTTTTCTAATAATAAATGTCTTCGATAACTTTTGCCACGTTGCGCAAGTGATTCAACATGGGCGTACTTCTTTGTTTATAGTCGACAAAGTTAGAGTTACTTGTAATCACTTGGGGATCGATTGTTTCATTTGATCCACATCGACTTTTATCTACAACAGTCTGAATTGAACGGATTATTATCTATACTGTATTTCTGCGGATGATTCCAATCCGATGTATGATATAATCAATTATATATTTCTATTATTAACTGTTATTATTGCTATTATTATTCTTATCTGCCAATTGCCAAATTCACCCTTCCGCATATCAAGTTCAACCTTTTGCAAATCAAATTGAACCTTTTGCAAATTAATTTCAACCTTTTACAGGTTTTTTACTCCAAGTTCACCCTTTTGCTCTCACTGTCAATCTTTTACAAATACAATATCTTTCAGTAAGTTTTTGAAAAGAAAAATCATATCAAATGTGAATTAATTATTAAGAAATTGAAATTTTTATTCATTGCAAACATGTACAACTATTATTTCTAAAGTAATTACCAGTTCATTAACTTTGTAATGTATGAAAACTGTATGTTATTAATAAATTTTTGAAATGAAAGTACATATGTATTTATTGAAGCGTATTGAGTATCGAGTCATATGTTTCCCTCGCAGTAATGACACTGTTCACATGTATCCAAATAAATACATAATTTAATCGAAATAAATAATTAATTTTTAATATTCTTAATGGGTGAAATTGATGTACAAAAGGGTGAAATTGATTTGAAAAATTCTGTTTCAAATTACACCTACTCATTTTTGTCATAAATGCGTAAAATCCGCTGTCTGCTTATTACCTGGAACCGCCGATGAGTCGATAGTTGGATTTTATTCAAGAAACCAGCCGGCTTCCGGGGGTCGAACGAATCGCAACGACACGCAACGAAAAATTCACCGGTTTTTGACCGACAAACCCCCAACTCGTACATTAGTCACGAAACAACATGAAGTCTAAGCGTGCCCCGCACTGCGAGAAGCGAGTAAATCGCGGTGCATTCTACAAAGGACTGCAGTTATATTTAGTTTTGGCGCGGTCGTGCACTCCCGTAGATTTTCGGTCTTTTTGGAAAAGCTTCCGCCACGCTGCGTTCAAAATATACTCGTGGCTAGGGGTGAGTCTTCGCCTACTTAGCGGTCTACGAAACGCGAGGAGTTCGGAGATGCAATTTTTTTTCTCTTGGCAAACGGTTCTTCTGTTTGAATTGGTCAGATGAGGCGGCCACTGTTCTAGTCCGCCAACTACTGACTTTGCAACGGCAACCCGCAGCCAGATATTACAGTGGCAGACAAAAGAAAGTTCGAAATTGGAATTTCTGTAGGGTAACTGTACCGATTACTGCGGCATCGTGCTTCGATCGTACTTTATTTTAATGTCATTGCTAATTCATCATGAAATAATAATACAGTGGGTGTAGTTAAAATACTTAAAAAAATACTTTAAAGTATTCGTACACCTTTGAAGGAATATATAGGGCCGGTCTTGTGCAAATATTGTGAGAAAATGTACCGTGTTGCTAATGACTTTTGATGTTGAGCAACATTAAATAAATAAATTTAAAAAAAATGTAATCCTAATATTATCCTAAATTTTATCACATTTTTTTTGGGGTACTCAAGGTCCCCTGAAGGTAATTACTTAACCATATTCAACTGTATTTTTTCAGCCTTTGCAAGATGGAATAAAAAAAAGCTTTCCTGATAAAAAAATAACGATGATTTTATATTGAAAAATGAACGAATAAGTAAGTCGCACGTACGATTCGTTACATGTATATTACGACTTCCATTGTTCAGACGTTGTTTACGGTTACTCAGTTCTCAGATTTTGTACAGCGGCATTCCATTGACGTCGATAAAATTACTGTTGGTATTTGTACACGATATGGCCGTGTAATCGGTCGAACACGATGTAATTGCATAGCTTCTCGCTGCGATCGCTGCTACAGGGATTATTCGAATTTATCGTGTGTTAGGTAATCCCATCAATTTCGTTAATTTAGTGCTGTAAAGCTAGTAGCGAATTGTACAAGAGATGCTCGTGGTCGAAGCAACTACCGCGTTTTGCAATAAACACTCGCGTATTTTAATGACTGTGGCTTTAGCCATTCGACTGCTTCATTAAATAATTAATTAGTTTATTCGGCAATTCTGTCCGGAACATATTTTTCTGTAAAAAGATGAGGAATCTCTGAATGTTGCGATTACTAATTGGATATAAAATACTTGTGCTTAAATATATATAAATGACTGTGTTCGAGAAAATGTGAAGGTCGCGAACTTAATTGCCAACCTAACATTATCATATTATACTTTCGGAGTTATTGTAGGTGGCAATAGTTGGTGCTTAACCCTGTATGTTAAATATGTGTGAGGTTGTTTGGAATCTCACGCTGTCTTCTGTTGACACAGAGGTTCGGTCATTAGTTGCTTAAGCCTAGTTGAACGTGTTAAAAGCTAGCCAAACAATAACGTTGGACGAGTTGCGGACTGAAAACGAGAAACAGGAAAATTACTTCCTGGCGGTCGGTCGTTTCGTTCTACGGCCTATGCTACGCGGTACAGCATAGGTAGACGGTTAATGTTGATACCTATCCGATCGATCAAGTTAATACAACTGTTCCTGCGCAACAATCGGCTATGCTTTCGTTTCTGAAATGATCACGTACTAATGTTCAGTAATAATGTTCGACATGTCTTTTCTCGACGAATTCATTTAAAAATGCTTCGAGAGCTTCTCGAACAGTTTGGTGCAAAAAATGATATAATACTTTTCTTTCGTAATCTGATTTGATGTTAGCCAGCGAGTAGACTCCAAAAGGAACGTGTGTTCTGCTTTCGGAAGTTTCGAGCAGGCCAGCATGCTGTTTTCAGGCAACAGCGAGAGCGGGTCGCCGTGCTAAAAGAGAATAATAGGACGGCCGAGAAAAACGAACGTCGCCTGAAAATACACGGTCACTTTGAGGATTGACTCATGCAATAATTTATATTGCTACCTCGCTCTCCCCCCCCCCCTCTCTCTCTCTCTCTCTCTCTCTCTCTGACACACACTTTCTCACACTTACTCTCTCCCTTTATTTCTTTCCCCTTCTTCGCTGTTTCTCTCCGTATGCACCGACTATATTTAAGTGCACCACACCGCGCTTATGAGACAGAACGTTCCTCATGGGTTACTGTCCTCTCCTCCGACTCCCCCTTCGACCAAGTAAACGCCTTTACACCATTTATATACCGTGCACAGAGGCGTCATATACGCGGCTATGCACGTGCACCTTGTGCCGCATGAATGTACGCGGACGCGGTGGTTCCGACGTTCGTTCTTTTCTTTTTCCTTGCTCTTTCTCTCTCTCTCTCTCTCTCTCTCTCTCTCTCTCTCTCTCTCTCTCTCCATAGTTTTCTCCCTACTTTCGTTCTTTTTCTCCTTATGGAAAAGGTCGGCGAAGAGCGAGACTCTGCCGTTGTTAACTGATTCCGGTGTAATTAGATGCTACTAATTGCGCATGGCACAAGTTTAATTAAGCAAACCGCGATAACCTGCGCAACCGCTACTACTCTTTCGCTTTTAACGTGCAATCGGGGAATTCCGGTTGTTCCGAACAAGTTTCTTTTCCAGACGTCGGAAACTAATGCATGTAATAGTATACACAGCCCGGGCCTCCCTTATCGGAATCTGCATTATTCGGATGCCCTAACCTAAAATTTCAAGTTCTCTTATCTGAATAGAGGCTCCTTGCTACGCAGGTCTTGTTATAATACAGTCCTAGATGGAAAGGTAACGCTGGTAGGTAACGCATACTCTGCAATATCGAGTGAGATTCGTGATGAAGATTCTGAACAGAGAATAAAATTCGATTCTGTTGTAGTCGATAGTCATATAGCCCTTGGAGAAAACATAAGCAAATAATAAATATTAGATGACTGCATAAACTCGTGCCCCATTTTCGTAGATGTCGCAAACTATACTGCACGGCGGAGTGTAAAAAAATTACAACATATAGTCCATTCTTTTCTACAATTAGAAAGAAATCTAATTGTAGAAGAGAGTGGTGACTATATAATTGATTAATAAAGGGAGAGGGTAACTTTTCCTCTCAATTTCAGTCAATTTCTAGTTCTACTATCCTCATGGTTCAGCTATCCCCACTCTCCTCTATGCTTTCACCCACACAAGAAATAAATATTTATATCACACACACACACACACACACACACACACATTATTATCTTTTCTTTAGTGTTAACCGGCTTGATCGGGTGACGAACAGCCCGGATAAGTTAAGGCCCGATGAATAAATCGAGACCCGAGGAAATATTTGAAATGTACATTATATTCCAAAATAAATGTTGTACTTTTCAAATTTTATTTCCCTTCATAATATAATCATATTTAAACGCACATCTGTTTATAGTCGGGATCCGGTTAATCGAAGTCCTACCGTAACTAAAATATTCAAGGCGAACAAAGTTATTGGCCGACTCTTGTGTACGTAGTCTAATAATCCGACATTGCTAAAATGCGAACCGTGCCGAATTATTAGAAGTCTATTATATGTATTATACTAAAGATACAAACGTACGGATGAAGAATTTTCATAAAGTTCAACACCGATATGTTTGATATCAAGCTCCATTTGTTTAATTGTTAGATTGCTGCAACTCTGTTCGTAAGAATACATCTTATTGTTTATGATAGCTTTAAAGTGTATATTTTCAAAAGAGTCTCTCCCATCTATCTGGCAGTTCTGTTGAGCTTCACCTATAAATAATCCATGAATTTATTAGTAAAAGCAGAATTTATTACACTTTTTGTGGCCTCGAGACTATTCAAACTGTTCCGATTTAAATTGTTTTTGTAGGAATCCGTAGGTATTCAATTCCAACAGTGCCTATGGGAAACACGAAATAATATCCAATTAAAGTTCCAATATCCTTTTTACGTTGGTACGATATGTGTTGTTTTCCTTGCGAGGGGACACGGGATAACTTTTATAAAAAATAGTTTCTCATTTTTCACCAAGCTCACGATTCTGCAATCTTGCTTTTACCCGCGAGCGGAGTCATACAGCATTATCGTTGCGATATCGCGTCGCTGCTGTGAATGGGCCCTAAAATAGTCATGAAAATCAATATTATGCTGCAACATGTTTTGTTCCCATGCTTGATTTCCTGAAATTTTTAAAAGATGTATCTGCAGAGAGGGGTGTTGTTTTTGTAATGTGAAATACCAATCAAAAAAACGTTCTTAGCAACAATCTACAATCGACATAAGGAAACATTTACCAATCAAAATATTTTCAAAATATAAGGGTGTCTCAAAATGACCTGACATTTTAAATTGCGCGCCATTCTTTTTGTGGCGAACATAGAGCACTAATCTTTGACAACTGGCATCAGGAAGTATTGAGGTTTAATCATGGAGAATTACATGAACGAGCAACGCATAGAAATTGTGAAAATTCGCCAGAAAAATGGTGAAAATTTTGCAGAGACGGTTCGGAAAGTCCGTTCCTCTTTTGGTCATCATAACGCAACACTGTGGTGCATTTAATCACAAAATTTGAGGATAGCGGTTCAATTCTAACCGCGAAAAGCAACGGTCGTCCTCGTACGAAACTCCTTCCACCTAGATTCGCCATCGCGCTCAGCAATTGAACATTTCAAGTTCTCTGAGCAGCGAATTTTGACGAAAGATCTGTATTTGCATGCTTACCAGATCCAATTGACACGAGAACTGCAGCTAGCAGACCATGCGCAGCGCCATACGTTTGCCAATTGGATATTGGAGCATCAACAAATGGATGGTGATTTTTCGAAGAAAATCATCTTCAGCGATGAGGCGCATTTTCAACTTAGCGGCTACGTAAATAAACAAAACTGTCAACATGTCGTTCCGTCCAAGATGGAAAGGATGTTATTTTCTATGGACAATCGCAGATACATATATGTGTTCGTAGAAGCATATGCGGTCCAGTTTCAGCAGTTTCGGGAAGCCAATGGTGTTTCCGGAAACGCGAAATAAAATTCTCTCCGTAAATGTTCTGTTTCCCGAGAAACGACTTCACACGAAGTTTATTTCTGACATCAGACACACACCAGCTAAGTTACTGAACAGATAGCGACTTCGAATAATCTGCGGCACAAACGACGTACAGTACCGGCGAGAAGTTCTAATCGTTTGGCGATTTTAGTACAACTCTATCATGCGACAAACTTTTTCTGACAAAATTGTTTTATAACAAAATTTCATAAAACATTTATTCAAATTTGTATCGATACTCACAATTTCTTTTAAACAACCAACATTCAATAATATGCAGAGGCCCTAACCGATATAACCGAACTGGAAAAAGTTACGGCATAACAATTATATTTCCTCTTAAACGGTTTGGGTTGCAAATATAACCGTTGTGTATAGTTACATTTGTTTTTGGTCATTAATAACTCTTATCGATGACGCTAATTGTTTTTGGTTATTAATAACCACTATCGACGACGGAAATAATTTTTGGTTATTAATAGACTGCGGATTCTATGCATTTATGACGAAAATAGGTAGGTGTAATTTAAAATCAAAGACATTAGACGAATTTAAAAATACTTTTATTCTATTCCTAACCTATTGCACATATTAACATGCTCGCTACCAGCGTTTGTTTCGTTGCTTGCCTTCCTTGTTCGAAAGTTTTATTAAACACAACGTAGCCAATTTTGAATGATTAAAACAGTTTAGCAGAAAAAGTCACAGATTCTCTGCAAATGATGCATTCTACTATGACTTCAAACAAGAAACTGCATAAAATTAACTTGACTGATTTTAAGTGAACAGTCAGACTATGGGTGTGATATATTTGTGACGGTGGCAGCGAACATGTTAAGGGAGAAAATGAATTTCCATGTCACTCCAATTTGTTGCAATTCAGGTAAAAAATTTTGATTTTCCATAAAGATCCGCAAGTCTACTGATAAAGTGTCACTGGCGTAGCAGCGTCGACCGTAACAAAGAATCCGAATATTCGAACGTGACGGTGTACAACAGAGAAGAAGAGCGAGAGCGGTCTTCTAAGAAGATCGAGAGACACAAGCGCACAAACCAAGCGCTGGGAAAGAAACACGCGCGCGGAATGTTTACCACACACGAATCCAAGAATCCAGATTACCTCGATACCGTGGATTCCAATGCTGGGGGATAGAAAGGGGGAAAAAAGAAGTCCATCCAACAAATTTCCCCGCTATTACACAAAGACCCTATCGTTATCTCGGGATTATTTTCTTATCTAACCCTTCGCAATTTCCGCATCGCGAAACACCTCGAAGGAAAACGCTTTCTTCTGCCGACTGCATTTTTCCGGCACGGTAATCGCCAGGTTTTACGTCGTACCGTTTTATTGGATGCACGGGTACACGCACAGATGCACACTATTGCACACACGTCCGGACTGTCCGGACACGTGGCTACAGGCACGTTTGCAAAGGGTCTACCCGGCGGAAAGTATCTATGTACCATATGTATACCGTGGGCTTCGCTTCGGATATTCACCATTGGCTGCTGTGTCGTACTGTTCGACGTAACCGGTTAAATATTTCATCGGTACACATTTTCCAATGCGACGAAATTCGGATAACGAACAGTGATAAAAATGACCACCGAGTTCGGGCCCGGATCACTAACAATTTTAGTTCGATACTCGAGGCCAGAGTTGGGCATCGATCAATGAAAATTTTCATCAAGATTGATCGAATGATGTGTACGATTAAAACAGGTAATCATTGAAAAATTAACGATTGATGTGTACGATTAAAAAAAGTGATCGTTGAAAAATGGACGAATGACTAAAATCGTTAGCTATAAAAAAAGAGGTCCTACAAAATATTGAGCATTGTTTTTTATCGATTAATTCTGTTATATTTCCAGTTTTTCGTTAAGTGTGCGTCATTTTGTACCTTTATATTTCGTTAATAATTCTACTTCATTCAATAAAAATAGATAAGTTAATGAAGCTTCGTTTCATTTCATTCATATATGTCAAGAAAGGCACACTAAACACACGTGTATGAAAAAACTTGAATTTCCAATCTTCTATATAATAAAAATCAAATGCTGTTCGTTGGTCACGACATCACGGGAGAACGGCTGGACCGATTTGGCTAATTTTTTTTTAATGTTCGTTATAGTCCGAATCAGGTTTTTAGATTTAAAAAAAATTGAAAAAGTATCATGGAAAAATGGAAAATTCGGGAAAAACTAAAAGTGCTTTTAGAATCATATTTCAATACAACAAAAAAACGATTGTCGCAGCTTTTAATCAATATTTCAACAGAAATTTACATTATCGACGTCTGTTTGCATTATCGACATTATAAACATTCGCCAGTTAGTTAATTTCGATTACAATTTATTTCGTTACGCACGCAAATGTCGTTTGACAGCTTTTAATGTAACAACAACCCTACTCGCGAAGTTCGCGAAGCGAGCGAGCGAGCAACAACTCCCCTCTAGTGTTTAATACACAGAAATTACGTTAATTTCATAGTGTGCTATCTTTTCGTCCCGGAGTGTATACATATTTGAATAGTGGCTCAAAGAAATACTATTGTGAAATAGATATTTCATTAAAATATAAGAAAACAATATTTCAGACAATAGTGTTTAGAATAATGATATTGCAAATAAGAGGTTTTTATCCTCCAACTTTTTATAAGGGAGTGTGTCGTAAAGGTGGGGACATCATACAAGTTGCGTTTTTTACACATTAACGCACTGGAACCACGAATATCATGGTTGTCAACATTTTTTCTGTTTATACACAAAATTTTCATAAGCATTATAAGCAGCAAGTTCTGTTCTTCAGTGTAGCTGTGCTAAGCAAAGGCTAAACATATTTTCTGAACAGTTTTATCGTGTTTCTTATTGATTTGTTTTCAACTGAAAATTTTTCAACCATGATTGCTTAAATACATCTAATTTCGTGCAATAATAATGATAATTTCATAAATTTCGTTCATTTAGATTAAATGCACGATGTTCGAAAGAGACTAAGTGTAATTACACGTTAAGGATTTTGAGCACGGCAATATATCTTTTCGATATTTGCATATTTAAGCGTGAAAACATAATTATGTTGGTAACGAAGTTGCCTCGGCAATTACAAGCCACACGATACGTAGTTAAAGTCGTAAAACCCATCAACGCGTAACCTTATCCGCCGTAAACTACATTGGATAGACTAAAAATGAGGCGAGACGAAATATGCAAATTCATTCTAATTAGAAAAATTGGAGATGTCTGAGAAAAGAAAGTCTAATGACAGACCTTGTATTCGGTTCTGAAATCGTAACTTTAACTAGTACTGAAACTTTATAAAAAGATTTATAAGAGAACAATAATACACAAATTATCAAAATCTATTTTTCAGAGACGTGGAAACGATGGAAAATGTTCCAGCACCTTTGGAAAAATGTCTACTATTCCCTCTTTTGTTTACAAAATCAAATAATTTTTTAGAAAACCATATAATTAGTAGACTGCGGATTTTATGCATTTATGACAATAAATGGGCACATACAATTTAAAACAGTGGAGCTATTAAAAAGATTTAAGGCCACCAGTGTATTAGTTTCACTTTAACAAGATAATCAAAAGAAGAGTGAAATTTTTATTTGGCTACTGTGTCGTGCAATCAATGCGAATATTTCTTACTTTGCGTAAAGATCCGCAGTCTAATAATTAGTAATATTAATCCCGTTGTCTGAAATTCTATAGCAATTAAATAAGAGAGTATATAGACTGAAAGATTATTTTACTCGCTTATTTAATGGTTTCAAGTAAATCTTGCGATTATTTTGTAATTAAAAGATGAAGATGAATACCGAATAAGGTTAATAAGAGATATATATTAATGCTATTGGCGCACTGGTTTGATCAAATGCTGAATAAGGTTGTTGCGTGTCCTTCCTGCAACGTGAATTGCAACGAAAAGAATAGAGACGAGAGAAGTGGGCGCAGTATTTCATGTGTGAAATGTGGGTGCACTGTGAATGTGTTAGTTACGACTCCGGAAGTGATACCTACGGCCACTGCAAGGAAATTTTAAGACTTAGAATACTCAAGATGATCAATCTTGTGCCGTGATATTGTGATGGATGAGATTATCAGCTAAAATGCTTCTATTTTCGAAAAATAGGTAAGGCTCCCATACGTTAAAGGACATTTCGATTCCTACGGATTTTCTCGCGACATATGGACCATAATTTCGGGACACGGTATGTATTCCCGAAATAATCAAAGCGCCGTACCGGGCAGGGGTTTCTCGCGCTCAAAGGCGCGGTTCGGAGCCGAAAGATTCACTTTTAAAAATACACCCGGCTCGCGGCAGGAAGCCGAAGTTCTCCATCCACGTATCTACATAGGTCGGTGTCGAAACCGGAAAGGAGTCTCTGTCGAGTATAAATATTTGCATTCGCATCGAATCAAATAGGTAGTCGGCTATTACGTTAATAAAGACGAGCTTCGGCGAGGAAGCTGAAATTTCGTAACTATTGTAATCTCACCCGGTAATGATACAATCGCTTTTCTGCGGAAAGAGACTCGCCTAACGTCCTCCGTGTGATCATTCCATCAATACGATAACAATGACGTCTCGTTCAAGTTGTGAAACGCGTTAAACGTGTCTACCGTTTCACAAATATGTATAAACTTAACAGAATAGTAGCATGGAATTATTATTACCCGTAAAATACAAATTAGCTACTTGATCATTTAAAAGTAATTTAAGGAACTTTGATAACTGTGATAATGGTGGACGTGTTTCCGGTTTACACAAGTTTAATTTATTATTTTAATATTTCGCATATATATTACTTTAAGAAGGTCGGAATCTGCAGTTTCATAATGGTAACAGTGATCAAGCATTGCTCAGATTCATCAAGTATTATATTTAATCATAAGAAGACAGCGGATTTTATCTACTTATGACACAACTGAATAGGTGTAATTTAAACAGTAAAAACATTAGAAGAATTTAAAAATACTATTATATTCTTTTCAACCTATTAAATATACTAAGAAAGAAAATAAACTCCTGTTACAATTCAAATCAAAAATTTTTATTTTGCATAAAGATCTGCAGCCTAATTATTATTATTAATGATTTGCTTTAATAAATTCCGATATATTCATCTGAATAATAACATATATGCAGATATTAATCATAATATTAATTGGCATATACAAACATTTTTTGTCAATTTCTTGTTGCAGAAATTCTTTCTTTTTTAAATACATAAACGGATAATTTTGATAATTATTCTACTACACTCCAATATCTTTAAGAAAATATGTACATAATATCATTTCTCAGATACCGTTCTTTGACAATTCCTTTGTGAAACATTTTCCGAGAGATTAGAAAGCGTTTAAACGTTATCTTTCATCAGACGGAACAGTTAATAGGTATTTATATGTATATCCGAAGTGATTCCCGGAGAGATTTCAACAGCATTTGCGTAACGCATCATGCGTATCTCTGGTGTTGGATCTCGGTTACTGCAATTAGACTTTATCAGCCAGAATTACGTGTTCGAATCACGGATTAAAATTGATGAATCACAACCCGTTACGGCTGCAACGTTATCTAGGAAGCGTTACTGCCTCAATTTCTTTCGAGATACGGTCAGATGGACTGAATGTCCGAGCAGATCGAGCAAAGACTATCTTCTGTTCTCTAATAACCTCCAGTCAGCACAGACTGGAATATTTTTCGTATCGAGAATTCAATTAATTTACAAATAGGTTTTAGAAAAGACTACGATATTGTATAATCACTAGACTGCGGATCTTTATGCAAAATAAGAAATGTTTGTGTAAAATTTGCGCAAACAATTGTTTCTCTCATCATTTTCATTATCTTATTAAACTGAAATTAATTACATTGATGTCCTTAAATCTTTTTAATATGACCACTGCTGTAAATTGTGCGTAGTCATTTTTATCATAAATGCATAAAATCCGCAGTCTAATAATCACGCGTAATGTATTAGATGATTGCGTAAGTTCGTGCCCGATTTGAAAAATAAAATTCAATGGTTAAATTTTAAAGAATATAGCTTTATTAATCAATTAGAATTGCAGAAAGTTTAACCATTTTTTAATTGTAATTTAACCAATCTTTAAAAGTTGACCATTGAATTTTATTTTCAAATCGGACACGAACTTGTGCAATCATTTGATAAGACTAAACTTTAGGGAAATTTAACTTTTTGTCTATTTATCATATTCCATTTTAGTGGAATGAAACGAAATACATACATTGTTGAAATTAATAATTTATACTTTTTTGACGAGTATCTTAAATTTCAACAAAATAATCAACTTTTTATTAATGACTTTTATAGTTGAAAATTTTAGAATAACTGTTACTTTTTCTTCGGATAAGGATTCAATAAATGGAGTAAACTATCTTTGAAATATGGTTACTCGTGAAGCAAAAGTCAAACGGACTATTTCGCGTCGCGTCGACGCGTTTCTAAATGCAGGTAGCGAAACGCCAAAGGATGCGAGGCTCGGGTACCTTTAATTCGTGTAATTGCACTTTACCATACCTTCGGGTAGAGGATGCAGGGTCACCGCCGTTGACAAACGCCCGCTTCCCATGGAAACGAGATGCGGTGCTTCCGTTTGTACCCGCAGCGCTCGTCCAGCCTCGCGCACCTCAAGACCGGCGGCGGCCATGCCTGAGCAAAACAACAGTAACAGAAATCAGGAAAACGTTCAAAAGAGACATAAAACAAAGGACTCGAAATACAATAAATGGTACGCAACCGAAGCAGTTAGAGTAGAAGGAATGCCAAAATACTTAATCTTCTCCGTCTTTTTGTCAAATATATAAATATATTCGACGTTTCATGAATGCAGTTTTTGAAGACCAATACTTTATCACACTCACTTTCAGTGTTCGAAAGGAGACCTCTGCACTTTAGAATTGTTATCGCAGTAGTCGGCTGATTGTTTTAGTCAGTTATTTACGAGTTGAAATGCAGTGGCGATCAAGTTTGTGAAAGTAACAAATTTCGCAGCGAAAATTAAAATATACATATACAACCATCGGAGATTGTTTAAAAAAACATTATTTCAAAAAATTTCTTTTCACACCACGTAGTAAGCTAATTGCTCTATCTTCTCAAAAAAGTTCAAATCACATAGTCCAATATTAAAGAAGTTATTGTTTTTTGTGAGCTTGCGAACACTAATAGGAGTCACTATAAAATTAATAAACATAGAACCTAGCATTGTAATTAAATTGCGGATCTTCGTGCACTTCTGTCTCTTGAAAATTTTCAAAAAATGCTAGAACATAAAATTCGTCAAAGTTTAGTACGATTTTTATATGTTTCAGATCTACAAAGGCTACTCTACCGCTGAAAACAAGATTTTATTTGATTCCGCTTTCTTAAAATTCGTCTAGAAATATTGCAAATTGTATTGTATTCTAGTATTCGAACACAGTCACGAAGGGAAAGCAATCAACCAATACGAAAGTACCAAAAATCAACCGGTTTCAAATTAATTATAGAGATCGCGAACGGCTCTTGATAACGTTATAATTTCACCCCGCGGAACAGACGCATCTCTCACTGCATTAATCGGGTGTATGCATCTCAGAGACAGGTGTTCCGCCCCTTCTTTAGGCACACGGTGCACCGACGACGATCGAAATGAAATTGCGGGTTCGGGCACAGATTCAATTGATTTCGTACACTGGAATCGCGAGTGTTGTTACGTGCGATGTTCTTGTTAATCTCGTCTCAATTTCAGGTGTCGAGTGGAACACCATCCATCAAATTTTCAAAACAAAAATTATGAATCGTCAGTTCCAATCGAGTCGCCTAAATACAGTTATTAACTCCCTAACTGGTACACTGGGGTCTCCCATGATCCCAACCAAATTTCTGTACGCTAGTTTTTCAATCGATTAGAAGCACTCCAGTTTGTTGCAATTCAGGTAGAACATTTTTATTTTACATAAAGATGTCTACATATTACCAACTGAGAATCAATGCTCGTTTTCACCGCGAATTTATATCCGAAGTGCAAATAATTTTCAATGCTAAATACCGTAAAGATCCCAAGTCCTAAGCCAAGATTAAGTGAAACAAGTTGTGAAGTAAAACGAGCCGATCTTGCCAGACGGCGAATATGATTAGCGAAATTCGTTTCCAGGTGAAGCTACCAGGCTTTAAGTTGTTGAAGCTTACTGAATTAATCGGGATTTAAATTACCGGCCGATGAAATCCGAGGAGACGTAATTCAACCAGCCTGCGCCTGTCCTACATGACCATATAACAAACTGACAACTCCCGTCGATTTCTCGATGCGCGACACGTTTAGGATGGCGAACCTTGAATTCTCACAGGTAGACGTCCAAGTTTTCAATATTGCGGCTAATACTGGCGTTCAAATTAGCAATCGAATGTTGCCCGAGGCACTTGCGATTATTCTACGCTTCTCCGCATTTGCTGAATGTCGCTTTAGGCAATATGTATTTACTTTTATTCTTTTTTGAAAAATGATTCTGCGGTGTGTTTACCTTCTTCGCAGAAAAATGTCTTCCAGTTGGAAGCAACCTCGAACTGCCAGACATGAGCGACGTCTTGCAATTTCTACAACGCTATTAGAAACCATCGAATATGTACAGGGTGTCCCAAAATTCGTAAACCTCCTGTATGTATATTAGTCAATATAGTCTTAACCTTCTCCGTGTTTTTGTCAAATATATTCGACATTACATCATCAATGCAATTATTTGAAGGCCAATAATTTACGGTAAATATGAATTTTGTTTACGACACTCACTTTCATTGTTCAGAAGAGACGCTATTGTACTGGCTAAAGGAGACGCTATTGAACTAGCTAAATTACTGGCGATCAAATTGCCAATCGAATTTTGCCCAAGGCATTTGCGATTATTCTACGCTTCTCCGCATTTGCTGAACGTCGCTTTAGGCAATATTTGCTTTTATTCTTATTTGAAAAATGATTCCGCGGCATCGTCTGAAACCGTATTTACCTTCTTCGCAGCAAAATGTCTTTCAGTTGGTAGCAAATTTGCATATCGAACTGCCAAACATGAGCGACGTCTTGCAATTTCTACAACGCTATTTTAGAACCAACGAATAATATTAGTCGATATGATCTTAACCTTCTCCGAGTTTTTGTCGAATATGTTCGACATTACAACGATGCTCTTATTTGAAGGTCAATCGTTTACGATAAATATGAATTTTCTTTATGACACTCGCTTTTATTGCTCGGAAGAAGACCTCTGCACTTCTTAATTGTTATCGCAGTAGTCGGTGACTGTTTTAGTCGGTTATTTACGAGTTGAAGTTACCATCACGTTTGTGGAAATACCAAATTTTAATAATAATAATAATAATATTCATGATTATTCGTAACCGAAAACAATTTCGGTCATTGCTAAGAGTCGTTAATAATTAGGCAGCGGATTTTATGCATTTATGACAAAAATGGGTACGCACAATTTAAAACAGTGGAGGTGTTAAAATGATTTAGGGCCACCAATACATATACTAGTTTCACCTTAATAAGATAATTAATAGAACAATGAAAGTTTTATTTAGCTCCTGTGTCTTGCTAGAGACACAATGAAAACATTTTTTTATTTTGCATAATGATCCGCAGTCTACTAATGATCAAGAACAAATGTAGCTATACACAATTGTTATTTGTAACCCAAATCGTTTAAAGGAAAATATAATTGTTATGCCATAACTTTTTCCAATTCGGTCATAACGGCCTATGCATGTTATTGAATGTTGATTCTAGTGTTATTTATCTGAAGACGTTTAGTGCCATTAGATAAATGAAGCAATTAATTTGCCCCAGACTCTGTAAACAACAATAGAGTAGGAGAACGTCGACGACAATTACGAACAAGAGAAAGACTCGATGAAAACGATGGAAAGTGTCGCTCTAGTAGTCGGCAAACTGCCGAGCAGTATATGTATAGCGTTGTTCATCCCGTGCGAACGATCTTAACGAGTTGAAACAACTTTAATTAAGCGCATTACGCTAGGCCGCCCCGCTGAACTTTGTCTATCGTGCTATGACACGAGGAAATAATGCCCTTTCAACCGCGTTACTCACTGTGATCAAAATGTTCTACATTCATGTCCAGGAAGAACGTATGATTCTGCGAAAACTATAATTGCACGAATGAATTCCGTGACTTCCTTCGCATCAGAATAAAATCGTGTGCATCGATCTTCCTTTGTAAGATGATAACGCCACCAGAACGTGCTAACAGTACGTTCAGTGCAATGGAAATTTCAATCTGTCGACGCGGCTCATGACGACAGAAATAAACTAGAAATTAATTTTTCATTATTTCAATATCTCTATGAAAAAATGTCGTATTTATTAAATATATTAAAAACAGATTTTTACGCACAATTACGCCGCTGTGCCTGATATCGAAGCTTGTGTTCATTCATTGTTTTGAATGTGGATCAAAATTGTAAAAAGTTAACATCGCCTTGGTAATTATTTACAGACTTTGGACGAAGTTATTTATTTATTGAACAAAGAAAGTTTCAGTACTGCGTGTATTTGCGTCCTAACTATTCGTCAGAAGCTTGAAATAACTTGCTGATTTTTAATAAAGCTCTATGCTGGACGAATTTCCTCTGGCCCGAGAACGGAAACTTTTCCAAACAATCCGGTTTAGATTTTATTCATGAGCTTGCTGTACTCCTTAATTGAAAAAATTGCTTTCGAACTTTCGGCTGGTAGCATGTTTCGTCTAATAATCGTCCGCAGTAGTTTCCCTGCACTTTCTGCCGTGCACGAGGTGGAAAAGGATTATAACGGATCCCAGGAAAGTATGCTCCGCGCTAAAACAATATCGCGTTCCTCGTGATCCGCGGAACACTTTCAGTATTAGAAATACGAGTCGTCGGAGAGCTATCTGTAAATGACAACGGCTAGCTGAAACGTGACACAGAATGAGACCGCTTGGAATAGTTATCCGTATCAAAGGAGTCTCTTCCACGAAATCGGGCGCGTTCTTTTCAGATTAGAAGCAATGGGGTCGCGCGGCTCCGAGTAAAATTCATGCGCGCAAAGAGGCACCCCCGTTATTGCGTACGCTCTCTCCCGTTGCCAAGATGCGGCCGTAAACTTCCGCGGAAAAACGAAATTGCTCGCAAGCCATAAGGGTCCACTCACCACGCAAGAATTTATAATTAGCTGCGTATGAAACGCATAACTCATCGAGGTAGTAACAGACAATGTTGCTCTTGCTGGTCTTGTTCGGAACTGTGCTAACAAACCTCCGTGTTTCGCGTAAGAAGCAAAGCAACGGTCAATTCTGCGCAACAATTACTTGAGAAATACCAAGGACATCGACATGGACTTTTAAAAATAGCCGGTACACCGGCAGGTGAAGGAATGTCTCGTTCAAACGTAATTTTTCAAACCCTTGTAAATAAGCAACACACCTGCCTGTTCGCAGGTGAGTTCAGGATAAAATTACGCTCACGCACGAAGATTTTTGTCCACGATATTTCTGTGCGTAGAATGTACATTCCAACATGAAACATCAATTATGGTGTGTACAGACAGTTACAGAAACAGGTCGCATTCACTATTGCCTCTAAATGCACGCCGTTTTGCATTAGGTGCGTAGGTAAAAGACTCTCATTTGTAATAATTATACCTACTAACAGAAACTGAAAGAATACAAGGACGAAAATGTAGTAAAAATTGGTTACTGCACAACGGAGTACATACATATGTATTTCCACAATAATTTATTGCGTGGAAGACTTGTGTCTCCATTCTACCTTCCCCCGTCTACGACGTTATTCCCCACGCATTCGACGCGGCCCGGTCACGTGACGCGTTTCGTCCAGTGCCGCCAGAATCGACCAAAACTGGTCGATTTTTCCTCTCCTCCTTTTCCCCTTCCACTATCCCAGTCCAACATCCCACACTAACATAAGACTGTAGAATGGTTCACGTATTAGTATGGTCATCAGAGAGAGGGTAAAATGTATTCCCCTCGATTTCCCCGATCTAGCGGCACTGGTTTCTTTATCGTGGATGTGTACTGACAGGGAGAGGCTAACTTTTTCCCCTCAATTCATGCTCTTTCCCCTCAGATTTAAAAATTACTTGAGAATGGACTGCGATGCTTCTCATTTATTGTAACAATCACTTCGTCGGAAAATGACGAAAACACTCGCAAACATATGAAGCACAATTAGTGTTGAAATACTTGCCTACAGACGGTAGGCAAGACTGCAAAGCGTTAAAAATTAAAAAATCTCTATTCTTAACACTTTATCTACCGGAAGCCTATCTAATAGGATTTCCAATAATTGTGCAGTACCAAAAGAAAGCAATCTGATCAGAACTTTAAATCACACCGAACCTTGTAGAAAACAGTACACACTAGCAGTGACGTAGTAGTGACATTTAGAAACCCTTTTGACGTTGTATAGAATATTTTATTCGAACCCGTTACGAATTTTGATATATTATTCAAGGAACGCATAAGTTATTTAAAATATAGGAAATTTAGTAATTTAATATTGACCACTTTCAAAAATGATATTGCTTGTAACGTGATAGTTATAGTTACATCACACATAGTTACATCACTCCTACCTCTGATATTCTAAATTTAAAGTGTGCAGCAAAGCATGCTATGAAAAACGATTATGTATAATAAAAAAACAAGGTGACCAGTACACATTTGACAACTTTCCCGTATTTTAATTAAAAAGTTGGATGTCTTGATAAAAGATAAAAGAGAAATAAATCTTGGTGAAAATATCATTCACTCGCAGTTTTATACAATATTTTTAGAGCTGGTGTAAACCATTTTTCAGGCACCTTACAAAATACCAAAGACCGATCATTTAATAATAAACGTGTGCACTATAAAATATCGCATTCTCGGTTACTTTTGGGTCGGTGTGAAACGTGAAATGTAACTTGGTCGGTATCGTACGAAAAAATATGAGAAAAAAGAGCGAGAACACATGTGAAACATGAACACATTCCCAGATAAAACGTCTCTCTCGCTTTCTTTCAGCGTTCCCGGTAGTTACGAGGTAGCATACGATGAAGTAGAAACATACCGTTGTCGCTAGAAGGGTCATAAGTGGCGAGATCGATCCGGGTAGTGGTTTTCGAGATACATACTTCTCGAATACTGAAGTGCCGAGGTCGTCGGCGAGGAACATTCGTTCAAACAGAGAAACCTGTGACGAATCAGTGTGAAACGATTAATCTAAAACGGCCCGCAGACGACACGATTTGTCGTACGAAATAATATGCTGTTTGAAATTGCTATTATTTCATTCAAATATATGTATAAATCAATATATGTATATATTTCAAATAGTTATTTTGATAATACATGACACTACCAAAAAAAAGTAGTATAAATCAAATTTGTCCTTTTTCAGATGTGAATAAATATAATCACCAATTTATATGTGCATAATTAAATATACATTGCATATACAACATATAGTATTTAGTAAAGTTAAAATAATTACATGGATATAAAGCAGTGCAATTTGCAAAACATTCATTGAATAACTACAACTAATAATTATTACAACTTCCTTTCTACATATTCGCGGTTAATTTTCTTCAAATTGATGACATTTTTACGATATCTATGTATTGAATGGATAGACGTATACTGGCTATCTATTTGATGTGCACATTGTCCATCATAATTTGTAACGCATTTTAAGCAATCGAACAATGTATTGTTATTGACCTCTAGTTGTGCAGTTGAATTTATATGTATAATATTTGAAATTTCCGCACCGTGATAAGCGATTTATTCTGGCGTGTATTGCGAAACAAGAGAGTGACCGCCGCAGCGTGAACATGCATTTTTATGCAGCACGTGCGTTCACGCCGCGTCAGTCACCGGTGGACGACAATCAAACGAGAACACGCTACATATTGAATTTTGCGGGGCGTAATAGAATTAAATCGATTACGCATGGCGGCGCACCAAAACTCACGGTATAACAAAAACAGAGGTGAATGTGTTTGAAAAAAAATAAATGGTAAACATCATTTTCTTTCGTCTGTTTCATTTCAGAGCTTTTTCCGACAATTTCCCAATGATCTCTTTCTAAAACCTATCATTTTACCCTTTACACTTCTTTGTCGAGTGTGACTCGACATCAGAGAAGGAAGAATGTACATGAAACGGCTTTTTATATGTACACATTTGGTTCTTCCTTTTTTTATTTAATTGTCTTATTTTCTGGTTAAAAACAAATATAACTTCCACAAATATGACGATTGCACAAGTTCGCGCCCGATTTTAAAATAAAATTCAATGGTTAAATTTTAAAGAATACAACTTTATTAATCATTTATACTTATAGTCATCATTCTCTTCTAATCGTAGAAAATTTAACCACTTTTTAATTTCAATTTAACCAATCTTGAACCAAATCTTTAACCTTTAACCATTGAATTTTATTTTCAAATCGGGCACGAACTTATGCAATCATCTGGTATATTTAATATAATTAGTAAGGAAGATTGTTTAAGATAAGTAGCAGTCAAGGAACTGTCCTTTGAATGGCTCGAACGCCTTGGCAACAACCATAGATTACAGTTAACTATTACACCTGTGTGTCTCTGTGTTGTGCCACTATCTTTCCATCTCTGTGCAGTAGCTAGTGCACGTAAATTATAGAGTAGTCTAGAGTAGTCATAAATGTAGAATAAGTTGTACGTTCTTGCATACAACGTTTCTGTCTTCCTTACTACCTTTGGCAATCAAGCTCACGTAACACGAATAGGAACATTAAACTTGTATCTAGCTGTCTATCTACTTTTTGCGGACAGCGATCATCTGGAATACCCGCAGATGCCATCGACATTACTACCGCCAGTGTTCGCTTTCACTGTCATTCGCGGAACCGGATCGTTAAAATGAGGGAAATTATGATTTGACCTTAACTGCGACTTCATGCGGGCTCTCTACATTTGATTGGCGATAGTGCGAGAAGGACGCGTAGGAAGCGAAGACGCTTTTAGCTGCGTGGTGTCGCGTCTCGGCTCGTGTAGAGCTGGAAAAGGAGACGTCGGAAACGCGGCAAAAAGTGAAGAACGAGCTGGCCCAGCGAAAGGAGATCCCGACGAACGAGACGAAGAAATGGAAATGGTCATCGTGCAGACGACGGCTAAATAACAGACGGGACCGCCTGTTCACCACGGCTCCGTGAAACGCTCGCTGAAACAAGTGTTACGCGATGCGACAACGTCACCGTCGCGTCGCGTCGTTGCTTTAATGGAGCTGCCATTTCGCTTTCGTTGTCGCGGCCGAATTTCTTCGCGAATCGAAAGAAAGTCGCACACTGAACTCGGTTACCTTTCTCGTAACGCTTCTCGCTGTGTTCGATGCAATACTTCGAATTCAATTCTTCGAAGTATTAGATATGAAGGAATTTTTGTCATCACTATGTAGAGTTTTACACTCCAAATTCACCCTTTTGAAAATCAATTTCAACCTTTTACAAATCGCGAATTCAACGTTTTGCAAATACAGTATTTCTAAGTAAGTTTTTGAAAGAAAAATCAAGTCAAATGTGAATTAAATGTTAAGAAATTCAAATTTTTATTTATTACCAAGATGTATGTGCATCAAATACTTATTTAAAAGTAATTACCAGTTCATTAACTTTGTAATGTATAAAAACTGTGTGCAGATATGTGCATATATTGATTGTAGCCAGTTACTGATTAATAAATTTTTGAAATGAAAGTAATATGCAATACATGTATGTATTTCTTGAAGAGTATTGAGTATTATCGAGTATTGAGAGCCTTATATGTGGACTGCGGATCTTTATGCATTTATGATGAAATTGATGAAATCGGTGAAATATGAACCAGAAAAAAAAGTTTTTTACATTCAGGTATGTTCGAATGTTGCTTTTAATGTAACAAAGTCGTTAAGGGATGAAAACAATTTTTATTTTATTCCTGCTGGCCACGATCAAGGAAGAACATTTTTATTTTGCATAAAGATCCGCAGTCCACTTATACGTTTCCTTCACAATAACGACAACGTTCACGTGTGGCTAAATAAATATATAATTTACTCTAAACAAATGAATACTTAATATTAAATATTCTCAATAGTTGAAATTAATTTGCAAAAAGGTGAACTTGGAGTGCAAAACCTGTATGATACCTGTTATTGTATTATAAAGTAGGTTACTCGTCCCGATTAGTGAGCACACATGTGATTGCATAATTAAATAATTCTTAAAACTATTACTGTAGACATTTAGAACAATAAGATAGTAATTAGTAGTAATTTAGACATTTTTCTAAAGATCCACACTACACTTTCCACCGTTTTACTCGATGAAAAAAAGCTAAGGAACGTCTATAGTCTATGTAACAGAACTAAATGGATGATGAACATAATTTACACTGATATGCTTGTGTCTGTGGATTTACACAAACATTTCCATTTTTTCCATTTCGGGCAAACTTGGACAGCTGACTTGATTATAATTATTCCAAGTTTTTAAACTTGTTAATATTTCGGAAAACGGTTTCTACAATTTCGAAGACCTCAGTACATATGTTTTACATGACTTACAGGAATTAAATTAATCAAATTAGCATTCAACAAGTCGCACAAGTCTGAAAAAATGTGTAGGTATTTTCTAGTCGATACATATGTATACATATTTATTATATATGTATGTATCTCTAAATATGAATTTTTCTTCTGACTTTAGCGTACCGAATCCATCCCTGAAGTAATGGTCACATATGTATTCTGAAACAGCTCGTGTAACGACGTTTCCGGATTTACCTATGACGAGCCAGTATTACAAATTCCTAAAGTGTTACACCCTTTCTTCTAGCACCCTTTATATTAACCTCGATCCTGCCAGCGATCGTAACTGGCTGAAACGTGTACAAGTGAGTACCTAGCGCATAAAAGTGCATCTCCTTGCATGTTTCTGCGCGCGTCGGTTCGCGTGTGCGTGTTCGTCTTCGTGCTGCAGCGGATGTTCTATATGCGGAGGACCGGACGCGGTGCACGATGTGTACCTGACGCGTTTGTCGTCGTCGTACTAAAACCGTTTCTGTAAATAAACTCGTATCTGTCAGAGCCAGCACCCGGCAGACGGCGACTCTTTTTGCTCTGTCTTTATATTGTTCCGGCCTTGTTACATCGCGTATTCCCGGTTTTTGCCAGACCGAATGTACGCCTCGCGGGCCATCACGCGGTGCCATGCCATGCCGCAGCCACGTTCGCACGATACCGAACACTTTTTACACGGTAATGAACCCTAACGATGCAGTTTGTTACATTTCTGCGTAAATCGCCTGATTCAGATCGGTGCGGTCGGGACCTTATGATCCGGCATTATTCCTGGAAAACGCTAATTTCTGATATAAGCGGTTGGCAAGATTGGAACCTTCCAGTAGTTTCTTCACAGTCAAGAATGTTGTGGAATGTTTATAGGGTAGCTGTACCGAGATTACTGCGGTATCATACTTCGATCGTACTTCATTTTAACACTATTCCTAATTTATCATGAACTATTAAAAAATACTTAAAAAATTGGTGGCCCTCAAAACCTATTACAACATAAGAAAATTTTCAAAAATAAAATCGATAACATTTTGTACGTATTACCGCGGACGATAAAGAGCCATGTACCAATTATTGCGTACCCATTATTACAAACTACGTATGTATCTAGGCATTAATTTAAATAAATCATGAATACAGTAACAAATAATTTTTTTATTACATTTTAAATGAATAAATCTTTTATTGTAATTTTAACACCGTATGAAGTATATATTATAATATCACATAAATAAGTAAATACATTCTTTTAACAAATATTTGAGTAACCTTTATTCTCTTTAGTTTGAAGCTGCTTTAAATTAAGTGCATTGTAAAGTTTACAGCATTTCACAGTCCCATTTACAATGTAAACACCTTTGCATCTCTCATACTTCTGCCTTTTTATGTCTTAAAATCTCCATTCTTTCTTTGTCTCTTAAGTTTTCAATTCCAGTTTTCAGTATGTAGTTGCAATTCGCACCGCAGTATTAGGGACATTACTAGTGATTTTTGTGCCGCAGTAATCAGCACCTCCTTCACTTTAATGTACGTAATGCTGAGGGCTTAATTTTTTGACTAAAAACATTTTTATGCAATTTAAATTAATATAAAGAATATGCAAAATGGTGTTATTTTTACCTTGCGAACATTGTTCTCCAAATCCTGAGATTATAAAAATATGAGAATGATTGACAATTTTGTTTGCCACGCTATGGAACTTGGTGTTGATAGGAAAAAAATGAAACTGAAGAGACGGGACTGTAGATAAACAGTTCTATTGTATTCGAACACAGTAAAATATCGCAAAAGTTTTTATATGAGTTAGTTTGATCGTATTGTCTCGTCAGTCCAGAAAACGTATAAAAGAATTATGCTAGAACCGGGATTCCGACGAATAAACTTGCTCGGTTTTATCGAGCGTGCACAAAAGTTCTGTTAGTTCGAGACAGTAAACCACCACAACTGATTCTCTCTCTCTCTCTCTCTCTTTATTTCTGTTTATTTTCCATGAATTTCATATGTGCTGTTATAAAATTAAAGTCAGTACAAGTTTTGTATTGAACACTAATGTTCCTCGCGTCTACAGTGAACTAAACTGCAAAATAAATTAACATTTATATAAGCCTCCAGAACATGTTGAAAAATGCATTGATAAACAAATTTTTATACATATAGGTTTCGAAATGTCTAAAAGTTCGATGACAATTACTCATTGTTCTCGTATAACGTTCTTTGTAACACAAATAAATGTATAATTTCATCATGTTACGATTCGAAATTTTTGTGCAGCGATTTCTGTGCTAATATGATTACTATATAATGAACAAACAAACAATCTGGAACAAGAATATATAGAAGATGTATCTATTTCCGAACATGGCGTTTTTTTCAGCTAGATCGGGCATTTGTCTCACTATGGCCCTCTGGATTGTGTGTGTGTGTGTGTGTGTGTGTGTGTGTGATTGGCGTACTTCCGGTTCGCTACTGTTCTGTTGTCTGTCACAGCTAGCGGTTGGTTGTGTAGCACACGTTTTGTCAAAGTCTCTATATTTACCTCACAAATATATTTAAAATATTTGTTAAGGCGGTAGACTCGTTTCCAGTATTGCGAGGGTGCGGAATTCGCGTTCTTATTTCTCGATAATACAAAGATAGGGTCTTTCAATAGTCAAAAGCGCTAAATAGAAGATCGATCCAGGCAATCACCCTCAAATATCCTATTTTTACGTTTACAAGGCGTAGTTTGCATTATTCTGCAGCATGTAGCTGTCGCAGATTTATGAATATAGCTACATGCGCAGCTGTATGCTTTCGAATGATGCAAATTAAGCTGCCAAATAATGCAAATTATGCCTCGTAAACGAAAAAATAGGACTTTCGAGAGAGGTAGCGCCCTAGATCGATCTTTTATATAGCGCTTTTGACTACCGAAAAATCCCATTTTTGTATTATAATTATCGAGTAATGAGAACGCGAATCCCGCACCGTTGCAATCCTGGAAAAAAGAGTCTATCTCCTTAAAGTTACGATCCTGTGTTCAGATTTATCGACCCATCGCAACCGAAATCCTGTTCAGCTATCTTTGTTTTCTCTCTTTTTCGGATTTGTCGTTCTAAATTTTCGCGTAGAGATCGAATTGCAAACTCGTGTCCAGTGAACACGAATACGAAGAAACATAAAACTGAGACGAGAGAGTAGTTGGACCAGCTTTCCTAGGCGGCTCTGATTTGCTGTTCCCGATCTCAATATTTGGGACACGATGGAGTCTTCGTCGCGTAATTAAACGCCTTGACCTAATTGCAACGTCGAACCCGTACGAGCGCCCGTACAAACCCGCATCCTGTCGGCATGAGAAAGGAAATGTCATTCGCATAGTCTCTCCACGTCTCGTATTTCATTTCCCTGCATTCCAATTAAACCGTTCCGCTGCAATCCTCGATTCGCGCATTCGCGGATTGCACCTCGATCCAAATAAATCTTCGTTCCTTCACCCGGCGAATCAATCGCGCAGATACACTGCTCCCAAATTTAATCGGAGGGATCCGAATGAACCTTGCGTTTGTAAAAAAGTTCAGCACAGCTTTAACGCTCGCTGAACTATTTACTATTCTTACTTATTTTATAATTTCCAAAAATTATCTTACAAAATTACGTTATATGTGAATATTGCTTCTTTTTAGATTAAAAAATCGAATAATGTAACCTGAGAAAGGCTTTTTTGTAGATTTAGAAGAATGACGTGCGTGAAATATTCACGTTTACGAAAAACCAATTGCTGTTATAAAATATATCTTCCTACCAAATTCTGCAATAATAGTCGGCACCATTTTCACTTTTAAGACTTTCTACCGACGCTCAAAAATTACCATAATTTTCCCAGTTAATAACATTTAATCGTTGCAATGTATCGTCTCGTTAAGTCACGTATCCTGCGATCGCTTTAATGAATAAGTCCGCAGGATCAATCACAGATATATCGACGCCATAACGGTCGTTACGTGTGTTAGTAATCCGTTTAATTACGCGTATCTGTCGATGACCACCTTTTACGACCACTTTCACGGTAGAACCAGCAATATCCGCGAAAGAAAAATATGCTTTCCTTTCCACTATCGATTTCCATGAACTATACGCCACGGAAATTTCAATGATCTCCAAGCATCCTTGCGCGTTCATTGCATGAATAATTAATTGCCGACAACGTCACCAGCAATTACGAGGCAGACTGACAAAAAATTAATGAAAAATACCGCGGAGCTATTGAGAACCCGGATGAGAAATCGATGGTTCGATTGTATGTTAATAACAAAGTATATTTCGCTGGTTTTTACATACAATGTGGATTACAGCAGTAATCTATAGACTGACGTTAAACGACGAATGTTAACGTTTTATTTTCATTATGCACGTAAGAAAACTTGGGGACTAACAATTACGAGTATGGCAATTACTTGAAAGATAATGCTTACATGACAGCCTTATCATAATAGTAATACAACTAAATAGTATCATTAAGAAATTAGTTCTCGAGTCCTTCAATTAATTCCATATTTAACCCATTGCACTCGAAGCTATTTTAACTCGAGAATTAAACATTTCTTCTGACTTACAATAATTTCATCGTATATATTCTTCTTTCATTTCATGGATATGAAATTGATATAATAACTTCATACTTAAACGATTAGTAACTGATTAGATACCAACATATTTAATAGTGTAATAAATATTTTGAATAATGGTAACGGAAGAGTTAATTTACAATTTAAAATACTCCCTCTGTCCTATAATAATACCAGTAAGTGAATATTTAAACGGGAATTATTGGCGAATGCAGCTGTAAGTTATGTTGTAGCGCAAAATGACGAAGCCTTCAATCAAAATCAATGTTTCACGACATCTATTATTTGTTTTGACACATCATTAAATTTTTAGGTTAACTTAATTATTACGAATTATAACCATTTTTCTAATTTCATCCGCTGATCGAAATCAATTGTTTTATTTCAGTTGAATGTCAACCCATTGTAAAACTAATAGAACAAAAGAACAAGTTATGCTGGAAGCAATGAAGAACGATGGTTCCAATAAATTTAGGAGAGCAGCAATATAGAAAATTGACAAATATAGATTATTATAAATAAAAGAAAATTAGCAATATAGAAAATAGAAAAAGCAAATCTTCGCAGCTAAGGGATCTACCTACCTACAAGTTAAAAATGCAGTAACGAAATTATTGAAAAATCCAGAAACTATCTAAACACTGAAAATAAAAATTGGGAGTAATATTTTTAATTTATCGCATAATGTAATCTAGTTTTTTGATAATGAATGTTGCGTTCTATATTTATTTTCTTTTGCTACTAATACTATTGGACAAATTAGATTCAACAACAATTGCGAATTTTGTGGCGTGAATTGTTTAGAAGAGAGACTGCATCGGAGAGAGATAGATTTTCGACTGGGTCAGTTACCAGAGCTCCGGGCGCTTCAAGTAAACAGTCTGTTTGACGATTACGAATCGTTCCGCGTACAGAAACACTGACGTCATTAGTAAACGTTTATGCGCGGGTGTTAATTGCCGTTAATAAGGAACGAACGTCGACCCAGTGAAGCACACGTATCGCTCGTATCAAAAACTGTGTCAATTAAGCGGGTTACGTCAGCGTTCGCACTCCTTGGAAAGTCCGATGAGAAACAGCACGATCCCGGCGACAAATTGATCGCCGATTCTCTTCGTCAATTTCAGAGCAATTTGTTTAGTTGGCGAACCAGACGCAGCCGGACAGTGTTATTTTGCAATGAGTGACCAATTCGTGAATTGGGCTTCTCTCGCGTTCTGTGTTCCCTCCCTGATTCTTGTATTCAACCCGTTTCTGTGGTAATCAAAGCTAATTGTTCGATATTTTATTTATTTATAATCAGCGACCTTCTTCAGGCGACCTCGGGAGTGTTGAATAACCATGAATCATTTTAAGAGCGGGTCATCATCGAAATTGTACATACAGACTTTAGAAACGGTTTCGTTCGTGAAACTTGCGAAAAACTTGTGAAAACGACGTTTTATATAAACAAGAAAAAAATGTTATTGGAGTACGTGTATACTGCATATGAAATTTTTACGTATTTTTTAAAAGTCTTTTCAAGAGAATTATATAGTTTTTATTCCTTTTTAAATATTTTTAGTAGTGTATATTTATTACTACATGATTATTATTGATATTATGATGATATTATTACGATGATGTTATAATAATGATGATATTACTACATGAGAGAGAGAGAGAGAGAGAGAGAGAGAGAGAGAGAGATATTATTTTTTCACTACAGAAGAAGAAATAACAAGTGCTGTTTCAATTTTTCTCTTTAGCAAATACCTTGATTTACTTTTTCACAATAACATTAACTTAAATTGTAATTATTTTAACGGTGCAATCATTGGAAGAAACTTCGGCCATTTAAATTGTTACAAATTGGTTTATTCAGACTGTTTACCTAACCCAGACCACCAACGAGAAAATCGTGAAATGTTTGCCATTAATTTGAATACTCGTTTGGGGACGGTAAATGAAGAAATCTCAATTTTTTAATTGGAAAAGTGTAATTGTTCCCGATGCTTGTAAACAGTCGACACATTGAAACATACAAATCATATTTGCACCGTAAAATTTCAAACACTAAATACATTAGAAAAATTTTAAGATACTGTTGTATTATTTTCAACTCGTGATACATATTAAGAAATTAAATCACTTTCTATTTCACTCTAGTTTATTGTAATTCACATAAAAAATTGTATTTTGCATGAAGATCCGCTGTTAATTTATAGAAGGTACGAAGAAGGGTGTTCTAGTAGTTAAATCGAAGAGTGTATTGATATAAGAAGGTCGTACGATATAATTTAGCGAAACTGGGTAAATGATTTCCCACATTGCCCGTTAGCATATCTATTTCCATAAGTTTGAGAAACGGCAGATTACACGGCTCTGCATGAGGAATTTTAGTATACACGTAACATAAAACTGAAAAAAGTGTAGCTATGAAGTTAGGAAGTGTAATAAAAAACTAACAGAGAAGTGTAACGAGAAAAGTTTGAAATTATGAGGAGGTGTAAACTGGAGGCCGTAGAATGGCAACGAAAAATACTATGGTAATCCTTGGTAATCCGCGGAACAGTTTACAACTGGTACCGCTGGCACTGTCATTGTACTTCATTTCGGAAGAGAATAAAAAGCTATGTTACTTGAAGATTTCCTTAGTGACCTCTACAGTCGGAAAGCCTGATAACTTTAAACTTTTCATTTAGAGTTCGCTATTCAATATCTTATTCTTCATGAACATCGTTTTATTTATACTGTAAAATTAGTACTGTTGAAGCAAACTTTTTAACCTTTTATACTTCATACTTGTAAAATGTGACAATCCTTTATTACCCGAGTATATTTCGTTTATTACGTTTATTATTATTAAGAGTTTATTTCATTAGTTATTATCAGATCGTCAGGTATGAAACTTGACAAATGTGTTAGAAATTTTTATCTTATTTGTCAACTTTCATACTTAATGATCTGATAGTATTGATGCTATTAAGTTTAACTAACTTTTATTATTAGTATTAAACCTAGAACCTTTACAAGTTTTTAAATTGTACATTCTGTGAAGAATGAGAAACATGAATCAACAATTAGTAGACGATCTTGTTAGTCTAGTTTAGAAGTGTTGCAACATTAAACTTACAAAATTCATAAAAATCATGATTACAAATGAAACAAAAATTAGATGTTAGATGGTAAACTTCAGCAAATATTATGCAAGTTTTTACAAGTCCAAATCACAAGTGAAAAATATAGTTGACTTAAAAAATATTTTCATTCGACTACTAGACGTGAAATTTTAGAAATGTAGGTATTTACACACGACGATAATTCAAAATTCAACATTTTCTGTGTAAACAGTCGACAATATTCTTGATTGACATTCTTTTAATATTTACATTAATAAAAATAGTAGCAGATTTCAACAACTGCTTTAGTTGAATAACCTGAATGTGTGAAATAACGATTTCAAAGGTTCAAAAATTGAATTCACAAATGCATTGCAATAATTATGGACTTCAACTAAATGATACCTAGATAGTTGTAATTTCAAGATCCACTTTATGCAAAATAAAAATGTTCTACCTGCATTGCAACAATCTTGAGTGAAATAGACATTAATTTTCTTTCTTAATATGTTTAGCACGTTGAAAGTAATATAACAGTATTATAAAATTCTTCTAATGTTTTTACTGTTTTAAATTGCGCCTACTCATCTCTGTCATAAATGTATAAAATCCATTGTCTAATAGTGAGTGTATATCGGAAGATTGTATCTACACATTTGAAATTGTGTAAACGAAAGCTATTTTATAGCGGTCGCGTTTGAAAGATGTTTCTACATATATAAATCAGTTTGACGATCGTAGCAGTTTTACAGAGCGTTCTGAAAACATTCCTCGAAGATACCTTTTTCCGTGTCGTTTCGGCCATGTTAACGACCTTTGAGTAGATTGGGCCGGCTTTAGCTTCAACGTCGTAAAGCTGTCTGCTCTCATAACCGTCTCGGTGACACCTTTGCACACTATAGCTTTTACTTCGTGACGAAATAAGCTGTCTCGGTAGGAGGGGGAAGCGGGAGTTTCGAATTTTACGATCCCGGGATGAAGAATCTTGCGAACTCGTGTATAAAATATCCACTTTCAACCACCCGTATCCCGTATGCCGCATGTTTCACGATCTCGGGCCGCGACGAATGCGGACGGAACGGATTGAAATGGAAACATTCGTGAAATACTTAACGGCTTCCAAAAAGAGACTGTTACAATACTGCTGACACTTACAGTGGATAAAAAAAGTAAGTCAATACTTATATTTTCAACAATGAAATCACGATAACAGTAATATTTATTTACTTATAAAAATAAACAAGTTGATTACATATGTAATGGTAATGTTGAAAACAACATTTATCACGATTATCACAGTGATCTGAAGATTTATCAAGATATTGATCTTTCTATACTAAATACACAAAATTTGGTGTGCCAAATTTGTTTCACAATTACATTGTGATGGTGGTACTTATAGAGTTTTATGCGCTGATTCCGAATCTGCCCTTAATTTTTCTCCTAGACGAACAGTTCTTGAGAAACATGACTTTGAAAAAAAAAATATTTTTCAACTTTAAACAAATATTGTGATGCTATTATAAAAGATACTCAATTGTTCTTCACAGCAAAAGATTCTGTAGACTTTCCCGAATACAGTGACATCGAATACTAATACATTACGAATGTTTAAATATGTTTAAATAATCATTAAAGACGGAGAGACGCCACTTTTGCAGCAACTTTTCAGGATATTTTTAAATTTATCTCAAAAAATAAGGGTTCTGCGGAAAATCGAACTATACCACGCGATAGAGCAGACTTTTATCTTGAGAAATCACTCTTTGAAGTTTGCAACGTCGACGTTTTTTCCCGAACCAGAAAGCAAATGTTAGTATTCTATCAAAAGTCAAGTAAAGAAATGGGGGGAGCAAGTAAATTAGTCAACTAATAATAGTTTGCATATTCTGTTAAATGTCACTTAATACGTTTATACATATACTGAATACTACATTTCTCTTGCTTTCCTTATTACTCAATTTTTTATTATCACATTGTAGTATTTTATTTTTGTATGTCCGCACGAGCAACAAACGAAAATTTTTGGCAAGAAGCCAAAGTTACGACGATGCTTGATTGTACACTTCACCTCAATTCGTTGCTTCCGTGATATTCAACCTCTTGTGCCAAGTATTATACATTACGGTTCAAAATTGGAATACTCGAATTGGAACGACCTGCTTAACAAATACTGAAATTCTGAAAATTTCGTCAATATCGGCCGACGACGTTGCAATGAGCTAGAAATGTTTCAATATGGTGAAAATTGCCATTTTTCACCATTTTCGGCCTCTAACTATGATAAATCTAAGGATTCTTACATCTTTCAATGACTGTCATTTTTTCCTGCATCAACCGATTTCGATGAAGCTTTCACAGTGCGTATAATTGACACAGATCTACAAAATGTACTTTTTAAATTTTCGATATAGGTCCACATGAAAAAGTTGAAAATGCAACTTTCAGTATTTTTCTACAATTCCGATCTATTGCGATTTTTGAAAATGTTTCTTTTCACATCCTGTAGTAGACTAATTGCTCTTGCTTTCCAAAAAAGTTCAAATCGCATGGTCCAATATTAAAAAAGTTATCGTCTTTTTAAGAGTGTCCCAATATTTTTGTGACCGACCGTAAAAGTTAGATAAACGAGACAAACGTACTCGGAAGATTGTTGCCGGGCAAAGTAGAGAATTTATTATTGCAATAATCATTGTCGCACATTAATCATAATTGTCTGTTCGAGTGGACGCCCCCGTCTAGCGGGATGTAATAAAATTCGCTCGTTTGTGCGATGATATCGTATACTTTCCTCAAGTGCATCGCTTCCGTGATCATCTTATGTGCCAAGTATCACCGACACCGACAGTAACGGGTGACCAACAGAGAACAAATTGACATGCGGCCAGTTGCTCCGCATAACTGTGGCCGCGAGACCGCAGCATTCTTCCAACAGATTATCATTATCGGCCTTCGCGATACTCAATGAATACCCAATGACTCAACGGATACGTTGTACCTACGCGCGTAGCTTATACGTGATGGTCATGGAAGGATCCTTCGATCGCCTTCGTTCCGATGATGAAAATTACCGTTTGATTAATCGTATTCCTCCGACGAAGACGTATGCGTCACTCGAGAAGAGAGTTTTTACAGTATTCACTTCTTGGTACTGTCCACTACATCGTACATTACCTTGTAAATATGTATTATCAGGTTATTACTCGGACAATGTCTCGAACACTTCTGTGATTGCAAGGAAAAACGCCGCATGTCACAATTCCAAAGAATTTCAGTTTATACATTGACATTAGGTTTAATCTGAACATCTTGATATGTGTAGAATCCTGGCTCTCGGAAGTATCATGAACCGATAAAAACCTCCACTTTGCTGGTTTTAATACCTTCAGGAAAGATCGTCTGCACTCCAGAGGGGGTGTGGTATTCTTATTCTAATTCGCAACAATTTGTTAGTTTACTTTGAACTTCAAAATCTAAAGTGTCCTGATCAATCTGTAGAACTAGCTGGCATAGAAATTACTAATATAAACTCCGCAACAGGTTTAAGAGATAAGGTTTAAGGTTATTCAAAACAGTTTTAACATTATTAAGTTTGTCTGTATTCTATAAATTGTAAAAAGCTCAACTATTATATGAGGAAACAGGGTCAATTTGATGTGCACATAGTAAGAAAGATTACATGGAACAAAAATGATCTGGATTGAAACAAATATCTCGATTTTGGAATTCAAAACAAGTCACTAACAAATGTTTAACGCTCTGCAAGCTTATAGTACTTGACGATATAACAAGCTCATAAGTGAATACATACTCCGAAGTGCAGCGTCTTCGATGAATACGAGTCTTTTTGTACAAGCACATCACCGAGTCATTGCACGAGACACATTTTATAAAATCGGTCTACATAGAATTATGTAAATTATGTTTCCGAACGCATTATAGTCGGTCACCTTTTCTACGCAACTTTCCACGCACTTTCTTCCACCATTAACTATCTTAATTAACAATACTCTTTCTAAAATATCACCGTATCTACTCAGAGATATCATGGCTGACTGAATATTTCTATAGAATTCCAATCCAACGGTGTATATCATTTTCCCAGGTACGAATCGAGAGCTCTTTGACTCAATTAAAAGTTGCAAATGCGTAGAGAATATTTCGCACACTTACGAATGCACGGAGACAAACAAAAGTAGCGCATTATATCCATTCTCGATTTATTTGCCACGTTCGACGGTCACCGCACTTGACACTAGGTTTACGGGGCCTGCCAAAATGGCGGCTTCCAATATTTTTAACCCCTTGCCTTACAATATCGAGCAAGACTCGTGATGAACAAAGTCTAATAAATATGTAACCTATTAATTTCATTTAAATCGGAATAAAATTCTATTTTGGTTTTGTTAATGTACAGCTATTGGAGAACATGAAGAATTACAAAACAAATTTTAATCACTGAGATTGTAAAATAAATCGCAGGGCAAGGGGTTAATTCACGATTATCGCGATCGTAAAGATACCGGAGGAATTGCACAACAAATTAATGTTTTTAAGCATATAGGTACTAAATAGAAAATGGTTAACGATTTTGATGAACACATTCTTGTGTTAAAATACAGACTTTCAGTGTTTCGTAAACCCAGTGCTAAAGTATGCGGTATTGGAATCAGGATCCACGGCAAGACCGATCATTGATCGTATTGTTGTCATCGCGGCGAAGGCTCGATTTTCGTGTGAATTCGAGCAGCGTCAAGGCGAGACTGGGGCATGCAATGTTCTGCAGAGAAGCGAGCAAAACAGGAACGGGCGTAGGTATTTAATGAACGACGCGCGGTGATTTGAACGCGTGGGCGAAAGTTTTGGCTGCCGCGCCGCCGCCGCACAGTGGGGAAAAGTGACCTAACTCGATTCAAAAAGAAATAACTTCCGATAGAAATGAGGTAGAGCGATGAAATTTTTTTTAAATTAAAGCTGAAACTTTGCAGAATATGGGAAAAATAGGGATATAACGGTACGAACGGTTTTTAACCTTGAGAAAATTCGTTAAACTTTCACAATATCAAGAAAATGTGGTTTCTACGTTACCACTGTTTTTCAACGAAAAATGATTACATTAATTCTGTTCACAAAAATCGATTTCTTGAAAAAACCAGAGGTCGTAGACAAATTTTGAGACTGGATTTGAAATCAGCGTGAAAAAATCTACGGGAAATGATATATAGCAAAAATTTAAAAAATTTTTCCGCCCGCCTGGTAACGGAGAAACCGGAGAAAATTTTCTTGAAATCGTGAAAGTTTAACGAATTTTCTCACGGTTAAAAACCGTTCGTACCGTAATCTCCCTATTTTTCCCATATTCTGCAAGGTTTCAGCTTTAATTAAAAAAAAAATTCATCTCTTTACCTCATTTCTATCGTAAGTTATTTCTTCTTGAATCGAGTTAGGTCACTTTTCCCCACTGTGGGGCGTAGCCTCAGAAAACCGCTTCGAAGACTTCGAAACTTCCAAGTTGCCCATAGGGTAATGCGCTAGGGCTAAATAGACACTTGGCACACTGGCCGCGCCATTTCCGATCGGCCGCGATACACGCGATACGAGAAGGAAAGTGCTCGTTGGAAATAATTGTCCGAAAGATTTCTCGCAACCTGGGTCGGGAGTCGTGAATGGTTAGGTTAGACGCTCGTCAGACAGAATACAACCACGTTCACGTTTACGTTCACATTTACGTTTGCTTGTAGCAATTAACGAGGCATAATGAACGGCACGATGGAATTTACTGCACGGTACGGAGCAAGTCTGACTATCTCAACATGGTTTCTCGATGTCACGGTTAAATACATTGTTAGCATGTATGGCGACGACAAGTCGTTCCTGCATCTCGTGATTTATTTTCGACGGTGACGTTGCAGTGTTCCGTGCGAGATCTTGTAACGCAACAATCGTACGATCGTTTCGTTACGATCTCGACGTTAATTCAGAATCGATGACAGGTGTAATTGGTGAAACAATGCGACGCACGCAAATTCTGCACAGGTGATAATTATAATTACGTATTGCAGGTCTTTAACCTTTCACAGTGTTCTGGGGAGGGGTGTCCGGTATTCAGGGTGTTTCAGTTAACTGCGCCACCTTATACTTGTAAAGTATTTAGTAGATGGAAAAACAAACTAAACCGACTTCGAAACGCATTTAAAAAATGCACTAAAAAATATGAAATAATTTCCATTTAACTAGTATGAATGCACATCAACTGTTAATAAAATTGATTAAAATAAAATATTAAATACCATATTACATAAATACGATACAAACGTTTCGGAGGCGGCGCAAAGTTGAATATTATCCAATTGACTGAACTGTTGAAGCAAGTATGGTGCGAAAAACGCGTCTTTTCGAATTATCATTTGAGGCCGAGAGGTATCGCTGTTACGCAAATTTCCACAGAAATGAAATATGGTACCTAACGTGATAAAACAGAGATACGCGTTACCGTGCAAATCGAGTGAATTGTTCCTTTACGGTTTGCTTAGTAGAGACTGATATCGTGCTTGTGCAAGCAAATATTTTCGTACCTTTGGGTACCACAAACCAGGGATGTACAATCGTACGCCTTTGTTGTTGAAAATGGTCGCGTGAAAACGATTGCAACACTTGATACGAAATGATTTCCAGCTCTAAATCTCTGCGCAGGAGAGACTATGGAATCCACGCTGATAAATACTTCATCTCTTGTTTGATGAATGATTATCTCTAATATAAGGTACAAAATACGCATGCAAAACTCGAGCTTTCTTTCATCACATCTCGTAAATAGCGAGAAAGAATTTCTACGAACAGTACTTTGTTATCAGGAATAAAAACATAAAAAAATATGTTTTTATAGAAGCTACACATAACATTTTTCAGGACCACGCTGACTAAACCAAGAAATATGAATATGTGGATAGGTAGACTTTCCAAAATGTGAAAATTTCAAATGATCAAATATCAATATCAAGCAATAATATATGTATATGTATGTTCTATTTCGAAGTGTAAAGTTGATATGTAAAATAGTAGAACTAGCAGACAGATCAAGATCATTCTCACGTAACAATTATTTACGTGATAGTGAAGCGTAATAATACAAAATTATTAACAGAGAAAGTCGCATTAAATCTTCACAAGTACAGGTGTCTCCGCAAATTTTATAAGAAAATGAGTCGCATTGATTACACTTGATAATTTTAATATTAAAAAAAGATGTGTTGCTGGAACAACAAAGGATTGTTAATTGAACAATGTTAAAAGCTAGTTGCAATTAATTGTTAACATTAACATGTGGTTTAAATTCCACATGAATAACGTTTAGGATGAGTGGATAAAAATTGATGTTTTTACGACATGAACTGTTGCAATCGTTGGAGGAACAGTAAAAACATTGAAACGCAGAGGAATCCGACCTCCAAGGTCGTTAAGAACCAACTGTATTTACTCAAGCATTATCGACGAATGTAGTTCCCTAATGAGCTCGTAAATCGTTGAAGTTTCCAGGGGAAACATTTCCCGCAGCGATATTCAATTATGAAAATCGACAGACCACTGAACTATCTAAACAGAGAAACTCGATGACGTCGATAGTTTGTTTATATGAACGAAAAGTCGTTTAGATAATGTAATCATTCAGAGTCAACGTAAGTTATGAATAGACTGCGGAAGTTATGCATTTATGAGAAAAATGGACACGTACGATTTGAAGCAGTGGACATATTAAAAATATTTAAGGACATCAATGTATTAATTTCAGCTTGATAGGATGATTAAAAGACGAATACAATTATTTATTCTGCATAAAGATCCGCAGTCTAGTTATGAATAACGAAACGAACACACTCGAAGTTTACTTATTTTTCTCATAGATAAGAATTTGTGATCGTACCTAGACATACCTGTCATAACTAGACAGCGGATTTGATGCATGTATGTATGACAAAAATGAGTACGTGTAATTTAAAACAGTAAATACAGCAGAAGAATTTTAAAATACTGTTATATTATTTTCGACTTATTAAACACACTAAGAAAGAAGATAAATGTCTACATATTTCACTGCAGATTGTTGCAATTCAGGTAGAACATTTTTATTTTCCATAAATATCCGCTGTCTAACCATAACTAACTAAAGCTAGAAAAATACAATTTCTTTTTATACACTGCGTATCGGCCTTTTCAAAATCTGCCAACATACTTAACTAACCCATTGTGTCCGACTATCCCCATTTTCAAACGACAAGAATAAACACGTGAAGAGTGCTCGAGTTATATGGCCCATCTGAACTCGTATGTGAAAGAAACTGACGCATGTTGGCCACCCCTGCCTTAAAGTAACATAAAAGAAAGAGAAAAGACAGTCGTGATATAATTTCTTACCGCGCGTTATAACCTGGCAATTTTATGTTCAGCACCTAACAGTATGCCCGAATTGGGTCCCAACAAAATCTCACAGGGATAATAACATCCGTAATGTATTACTGGCAAGGTTCGCGCCTTCATTTCCGCGAATTCCTTCTTCCACCAAAGAAACCATACACGTTCTCGCGGTGGTCATCCTTTGAGAACGTGAGATCATCTCGCGATCCGAGGTCGTTGCACCCGATGATCTCTCTTCCGAGGTGTCCCGGAACTGTTGCTCGCATCCAAATGAACGGGCCACCATTTTTCACCCCGTGTCATCCTAGACTCGACAGCACCCTCTACACCCCGCTGTCCTGAGACCCGCTTCCAACGTCTGGGATTCCTTTGAAACGCATCTCGGAAATTCGGAATGCATGGGGGCCCGTCGCCGTGACTCACACCTTCGGATTTTCACTTGGGAAGCTGCTTGTCCTCCCGCCAACTTTGCTCCCCTCCCCTTCTGTATATGAATAATTCAGGGCTAACAGTCGTTATACCCGATTCCCTAAGATACATCCCTTCCAACAACCGAACGGATTTCGGGCAACGGCTACTGTAAAGTAGAACTGACATTTTTAGATATATTAACGCTACGGGACCCGTGTCACAATGCTCATAAAAATGCTTTAACGGGGATCCAATACATTTATTTCCTTTGACATACATTATATAAAAAATCGATATATATATATATATATATATATATATATATATATATAGAAATCTTAGTAACTATAATTTTGGTATTTTTATAAAGCAAAGAGTACAGTGGAACTCCTCGTTTATATCAACTAAATTTAAGCAATGCCTGGTTAATTGAAGTCTAGCTAACAAGCAATATCCTCGTATATCAACGTGAATTCCTATTAACCCTCTCCCTATTTTTGTCAAATAGTATATTCGATGTTACTTCACCTAATAAATTTAAAGGCATTTTATAAAAAAGCAATACGTAATAATTAACATAAAAAAGCATTCAGAAAAGATTTTTCAAAGGCTAATAGTTTACGGTAAATTAAATGGATCACCCGATTATGTGAATTCAAAGTTGTAAAACTCAAAATTGCTGTAGCATTATTCAAAATATTGTTTACATGATTAAATATGTTGGTATCTAATCAATTACTAAACAGTTAAGTCAAAAGAAAAGAATCAGACACATAGAATGTAATTATACTAGGTCGGAAGAAATGTTTAGTTCTCGAGTGAAAATAGCTCCGAGTGCAAAGGGTTAAAGATATATTACAACGATCAGAATTTTGTTTTGTATCGATACAAACTCTGCTTGTCTATTTTGAAAGAAATAGAAAAACTTGCCGCAGAATAAACATTAGCAAGTGCAAGAAGCTTGTCCCATTTTCGTAATGATTGAGAAACTAGTTCGATGGCTAATATTGACACTAGTGTAATTGAGAACAACTGATAAAAGTTAATGGTGCCGAGTAACGTGCCATTTATAAGCGAACGGGGCGGATCGAATCATCATGAGTAAATGTGTGCCTAGCGTCGGTATAAGTACCTATAGCAAGAAAGTTTTAATCTCGCGAATCTAGGTGGCGTATATCTCCGAATCTCTAACAACCAAAGTGGCTTGTTACGCATTCAATGGCGTCGAAAGAACACGAATCGCTCGTCAATGAGATAGAAAGCGACAAATTGGAGTTTAACTCTTGCTAATTTCTCCTCGTTACTTTCTACTTAGAATAGACATTGCTCGCATAGAAACTAAATATAAAGTAAATCAAAATCAATCGAACGTCGCACACAACTTTTTCCTCGTATAATTGGACGCAGAACACTCGAAAGAATTATCTATCTACACTTAAACTACACTGTCACGGTTGAATTATCATTTTCATTAGCTGTACCTACCAGCAAAACAACTTAATCATTGAGTCAATGATTTATTACAAGGATGCCATTCGAGTACACTTGGACTATTGAGTCGGCACGAAGTTGTATCTTGTATTTGAACCAACAAGTCTATAGTTAAGAGACATTAGCCAACGAATATAAAATGTTGGTCAACGACAATGGGTATTTTTTACTGAAAACAATTTTCCTCGTCGATAATGGTTATTCGCAACAGAAAGCAGTTTTTGTCATTTATAACAGTTATTAGTAGACTGCGGATTTGATGAATTTATGACAAAAATGGACACGTACAAATTCAAAGCAGTGGACATGTTAAAAATATTTAATAACTAAAAGAAGGGTACAATTTTTATTCTGCATAAAGATCCACAGTCTATTTATTACTGAAGTATAGTTTTGGATAAATATATTATTTTCGAAATATTCGAACCACTATTTAAGTGACACAACATATTTGTGTTAGCAGCATGAAATATTTCTCCGAATGTGAAGGGATAGTCGAATACGCGCGACAAATCTGCGACGGAGAGAGCTTGAAGAGCGCGCTTAATATTCTCTTGCAGCAAGGGAAGCAGAGATAGGCGCGTGATTTTAGCACGAGGTGCAAATTTATTGTCGCATGGAAACGAGATATGATAAAGCCAAGCAGATCCCCGTGTTTGCGCGTCGACGAGTGTTCTGCAAATTGACGTTTCTAGACGACCCAATGATAGGAATTAAACGTATTGGGAGCAACGTACTTACGTGTACAGTTTGTTCTTTCGTCATTTCACCTCGTCTTCCGTTTTTATCTATAGTTACATTATTTATGGAAATACATACAGTGGATCCAAGATGTTTAATGGGTAATTGTAACTCGCGTGATAGCTCTAGCTTCTACAGGGTCATCCGTTTTTAAACGGCCAAACGTTAACCAGCTATAGAGGACCCCAAATGGAACAACTTTTACCCCTATCACTTTCTTTCTTTCGGCCTTGATTTCCAGATAATTGCAAAAAACCATCATTTTTTGAGTTTACATAAAATTAGGACTACAATCTCAGGACTACAATGATGAATCTCGATGGTTTTTCCTTTGTTCTTAACCCTAAACCCTAAATCGCAAAATTTTTAACTGTAAATCTAGCCCTGAGAATTACCAATTAAATGGGTATAGGGTAAAGAAGTGTCGGCAACTCAGCTGGAACATGCAAAATGGTATGGGCGGATCAAGTATCGGAGTTATTGGGTTTTGTAGATAAGGATTCTTGATTTCTTGTGACAATTAACGATTTTCGCGCAGCACGTCATCAAAGTATAGTCTTTCGCGAACATTTAAAAAAAAATTCCAATTGGATCGATGAAAAACTGAGTTGTCGGCAGATTTTTGTCTAAAAAGATCGGTTTCTCTACGCCCACTGTGTGGCGTAGGAATAACGTAATCGAAGAAAACAATTAGAAGTCACTGGTTGAAGAGATTCGATTGCACGCGTATTGCATTCCGTGAATGGAGTCCGATACTTTCCGAGACGAGATCGAGCAGTGAAACTGGATCCCGCATTGAGTCGGCGAGAGTGATAGCTCGTCGTTGCGGTATTACAAAAAAGGGGAAGAAACCAGGCATTACGAGTTCTGTGAGAATAAGAAGAAGAAGAAGAAGAGTAAGAAGAAAAAAAAGTTCTCGGAGAATCTTGCCCTCACGAAGATACATTGTGAGTTGAGCCTGCCTCAACTTATCGGAATTTCAACGGGATTTTGTATTGGCTTAATGAATCCGGTCCACCTTTCACCGGAATAAAAGACGCATAGAAGACAGTGACGCAAGGACGGAGGAAAAGAGCTGACAATGAGTCTGGCGCTTGGCCTGCGTTATTTAAAAGATATTTTAAAAATATTTACCACTAGAGTGGTAAAGTTCCAAAATTTTTAATTTATGATTATTGAGATTGTAAAGATCATACATATATTTAATACATGTAATGAAACAAGGCTGAAAGTTCCCTGACGATTTGTTAGTTTCTTGTTCCTTGTTCAATAAAACAACAGTTGAAAAATAATTTACATCTCTTTGAAATACCAAAACACGCTTCTTGTTTCTCGCAGTTCTCCGACTTGACGATCGTGCTTCCTGCCGCATGACTGATTATATCCAAACTCTTACTTATTTCAAGGACGAAGATTCCTACCGAGTAACATGCATTTCTTGTCGAGCAACGGCTTTTTACAATCTACTGACCTTGTCCACCGGTTACACTCACGTAGGACTTTCCTTGTGCAAAATTTTTTATCTATTCCGACACTAATTTTATAACAGAAGAGATTACGAACTAATTGCTTCAAATTTTGGGGAAAAATTACTTTACGGAGAACCAGAAAAAAATTATTTTCTTCCTTTTTAGTGCATTTTAATATAAGCGTGGTTTTTAAAAAGTTTTTCTTATATGTATATATTTTATTTTAAGACGAATTTGAAGAAAGTCGAATAAAATATAATCATATTCGATGAATCAGGTCTCCATGAAACCTGTGTCGGTGATTTTCCTGATACCCAACTGTAGCGGGCATACTGCTGGAACATTTTTTCCTGTTATCGAGAGAAGATCAGTTTTTAAACGTACATTCATGTGCCGCGCGTCGATATCAGTATACCTTCTGTCGACAGCTCCGTAAACTATAATGTAAACACTATAAACCGTGGTGAATAACCTACTTGTACAGTGTAATGGGAATATTACGGCCGATTTATGTTAATCGAAACCCGAAGTTATTCTAACACGCAGGGCCAGAGGGACGAACAATGAAAGTGTTATCGCTCGCTAGGGCCTCCCGAATGAATAATTCAAGGTTGCGTAACATTCTCGAAGTAGGAAGTCGAATGGCCTTGAGGTAAACGTTTAGAAGTCTTCCGAGAATGTAGTCAGGTAGGGAAAGCGCCAGGTGTCGCGGCACCCGTTCGTCAATTAGTGGCGAGGGCTCTTGGGAGTCTCACAGTCAGAGAAAACGGAAGATTTAAGTTTCTCAGAAAGATCAACGTGACAACGAATAAATTTAGGGGGTTCAAAAATGAGAAAATGTGGAACACGATCTAACACATGAAAATGGGTGTGAATGTGTCCACAGGACATTACAATATTGTGAAAGATTGATGCACATACAGGGAATAAACGATTTTTAACCCTGTGCCGTACCAAAGGGTGAACTTGGAGAGCAAAACCTATACAATGATTAGAATTGTTTTATTCTGAATAATTTTATTAAAGATTTATATTTTTTTAATGCTTAGATTTAATTCAATGCTTGAGGGGGTATTCTACTTTCCAGGATTGCAAGGCTGCCGGATGCGCACCCTTGAAAACACCGATTGAATTGAATTTTTTAATTTTTCTTACGTTTTTAATGTTTCAAACTACACCTGCCCATTTTCGTCGTAAATGCATCAAATGCGCTGTCCAATGACTCGTAGTAATACTCGCGATACTTTTGAAATGACGATAACGTGTTCGAGACTGAACGAAACAAAGGAATGGCTACATTACTAAAGCTATAAGCGGTTGTATCGGAACTAGTGCAATTATCCGAATCGCTTGATTCCAACGCGAGAGTTTAAAGAAGCTACACGTTTCCACAACTCAATCACACAAAAGAGAGAAAGAAGAGGGCTATTTCAGTAGCAACGACCAACCATAAAATCAGACGGTCGTATAATACGAGTGAACCGTGCATCGGAAGACCTAGAAACTGCGACCGAACGCCCACCAAAGAGAAGAAATGCTCGTTGGGAAGTTCGATTGCCCGGCAGAGTAATCTACAGCCTCGAGCAACATTTCAAACACTTAATTTTCCTTTCAACGCAGGACGACGACCGATCGAGGAGACCCGTCGTTCAATCCAGCCACGAGACCGGGCAGGACAGAACGGAACAGACGCAGACAGACTCTACACATCGATATCTCACAGCCACGGAGAACCTGTTACATAGCGCGATATCGAGGAGAGGCTTTTTCTTGTCCTTTCATAAAAGGCGAATAATGTCGGTAAAATCGACCTTGAGGATAAAGATCTCCCGAGCGTATCATTTAGTGCATTATGGTCGTTCAGGCATGAAAGGTGCTCGTTACGATTTATATTCCCGCACAGGTTTCATGTGCCGCGTATTCGCCCAGGCTAAATAGTAGCGGCGGGATCGAGTTTTGTACAGGAGGCAACGAAAGTGATGGTCACCGCATTTAGGAGTGAATAGACGCGTCTAGAGCAGACGTTTGTACAAAATGCTAGCCATAAAATTGTTCAACCCCTTGCCGTACCAGTTTCTTTACAGCCTACAGTGATTGAAACATCTTCATCCCCAAAAATGTCGCACAGGCAAAAGAAAAGGGAAAGATGTACGAATCTTTAGATTTATTGCAGTTGGAGGCTGAAAATCGTGAAAAAACTGCAATTTTGATAATCTTCAAACGTTTGTATCTCATCGCAACGTCAACCGATTTCGATTAAATTTTCAGAATATGTTTAATTGATACAGATCTACGTGTTTTCTAAATTCTCCATATAAGCCTACGTGAAGAAGTCGTAAAGTTTTAGTATTTTCTCTCGAATCGAAAATTTTTTCAAAAATTTTATGGTCACGTTGTGTAGCAAACCAATTGTTCCAACTTCTCAGAAAAATTCGAATCGTATGGTTGAATTTTTAAAAAATTATCGTCTTTTTATTAAGAGTTAGTCCAGTCAATGAATGCTCATAAGGTGGGTGTAGAGGGGACTGGAAGGAACACAATTTTTACCACGTTTTTATTAGCTCGCTTTCTTGTTTGTTTGTTTGTTTTTAACTTTGGCACTTTGTTTGAACTAATTAGGAGGTAAACATACTAAAAGTCCCTATTCACGGAGCACGTAGATGGTCCCCTTTTTCGGTTTTCCGCTTATATCTCGGAAACTATGGTTCCTAGCGATAAGATCATTCTATACAAAATTAAAGCTGACAAAATGGGCCACAAGATTGATTCTATTCAGTTTTTCGCTATCTCGCATAGTTTCCGAGATATCCGCGCTCAAAGTTCACTAATTGTGCTGAAGAATTCTTTTTCACAATTAGTGAACTTTGACCGCGGCTATCTCGGCAACTATACGAGATAGCGAAAAACTGAATCAAATCAATCTCGTGGCACATTTTGTCTGCTTTAATTTTGTACAGAATGGTCTTATCGCTAGGACGCATAGTTTCCGAGATATAAGCGGAAAACCGAAAAAGGGGACTTTTAGTATGTTTACCTCCTAACTAGTCCAAGCAAAAACCCAAAGTTAAAAATTGTGTTCCTTCCATTTCCCTCTACAACTTTTCGTTGACTGGACTGTGTCCGAATATTAGTGGGATTCGCTGTATCTATCGTATAAAAATTGAATGCAGTATACTGACTCGCCAAGCATGGTTGAAAGAATTTTTACAGGCCAAACAAGAGGTAGATGGATGGGACATTCGTCCACAATAAACGAACGAACCATTTGTTTCGTAGGGTACTAGTAATCGAATGCAATCAAATCGATCATGGGTGAAGAACTGATTGATATTGGCGAGTACACATTCAGCTCGGCCCTCTAGCAACTCAGCGGTTTCCTGGATATCGAGGATAAGCGAACCATTCAGGTGAACCTCAGCTGCACGATCCTGATGCTGTAGAGTTTTCGATGAAAACGCAGTGTGCCCTCGGGAAACGAGAATTACGGGCGGAAGGAAAAATTACCGTCGACCGACGAAACGAAAGGAAAGGTGGTTCGGTTGGATCGGTTCCGAACCCGATGATAATTTCATTGCAATGAAGCTCACGAACAACGTGGAACATTGCTGGCCGAGCAAACTCTTGCACTGCATATTGATATCCGTGCGGGCTGTTCAGGTAGAATTCGTTATGATTATAGTACCACACGGCAATTTCGAGATGGCCGGAGGTTATTGAAAGTTGGGAAAGTTAGTTCCGATGCATTCGCAGAGTCTTTAATTATTGGGAGCTTGATCACACGCGTCGATTCATATGCTAAGCCTAAAAAGAGTTGGGTGTACTTCGCGTGTAAGTAACTACCACAATTTTTACAAACTGAAATATTATTTTCAAGCACATCTACATTTCAGGAAATAATGGAACCGAGAAAAATATAAAAGGGGATAGAAAATTGATAGTTTATTTAAAACAATGAAACAATGAAAAAAATAGTATCCCGTTTAAGTTGTAAAAATGGCAGAGAGTGTACGGAGAAATATTATATTGTAAGAAGAGGCCTTGCTGTTTCTATGTGTATCATTCAATATGCAATTAGGAAAAAATTGTGTGAGTAATATCATCAGACTAGTGATGATTACTGTATTTATTAAAAATGTTTATTACAAAAAGATTTCAATAAGAGACAGAATAATGTCTTTATATTCATCTTCAGTTACCTAACACAGTTTGCTGATTGCGTCTGAATGTTGCAACTATTAAAAAACTATTAGCAGACGTCGGCAACAATGTGTAAAATATTGCAGTGACCAGATGGATTCGCGACAAGTTTTCCTGCAGCCACAACACACTTGTGACATAATAATCTCTTCCACGTTTAGATTACATAAACATTAAACTCCGCTGTAAAGTTGGTGACGCGCCAAATCATGTCAGAAAATCTGACCACATTTCTCCGTAAAGAGATCCTTTTCTACCTGCACCGAAGATTACTTTCTTAGACCATTAAAGAACAGGTAGACAGAGGCGCATTTCTACAGGCTGAAAAATGTTCGGCTTTCGAACCGGAAGAGGTGCGGAACGAATCCTCGTTAGGTGTTTACCGCCATACAGTGTAGTCCGTTCCTAAATTCCCCAAAAATCAGTGCAATGAATCACTATGAGTCAGTTAATCCATTTATATCTGCTTTCAGATACACGATACATCCCGCGTTACCGTTTTAAAGTAACGGTCTTGCGGGGAAGATTTTCCCCGAGCATTCACGACACACGAGCTGTATACGTATGTTTACGCTCGCGTCACAAGTGTATAGCGGTACAAAAGTATACACTGTTTATTGTTCTTCGGCGGGTGTTGCAGGATTTCCATGAACACGTTCTTGGTCATCGAAGCTGGTCAGGTGGACATTACATGACTCGAATTATTTTCGAAAGAACCGACAGCTTCTCGAATACAGTCGGTGTAAAAAGTATTCGTAAGGTGACCGTTTCGATTACTACGGTATCATGCTTCGATCGTACTTTATTTCAATATTATTCCTAATTTATCAAGCAATATTAATATGTGTAAGCATTCTTTTACGGAATATCTCTATCTAGTTATGCGTATTAGAGTAAATTTATTGTTTACGAACAAGTACCTCGATCACAAATATTGTTATTAATGCACTTTGTTGCTTGCGACATTGTACACAAATTCATTTTAACAAATGTTCAATATTCTTGCGTTGAGTTTTGTTGCGAAGAAGTATACTTCGATGTATTTATACATTTAAAATAGAGAATTAAAATAATATAAATATTTGCTTTTTTCCTAAAAACTGATCGAATCGTTGCGCCGAGAACATTCGAATATTATACAATTTACAACCTTGCGATCGATTTCCCATTACATACACCATTACTTTTTATACACCCTGTACTCCATCACATATTTCATATTACATTTCAAATGTTTTTCTATTTTACATTTAAACATGAATGGAGGATATAGTACAAAGTAGGAAGGAAAAAAGTGTTGAGTTAATGTTGTAGTAATTTTCCTGTTGCATCATTTACGCACCTGTCTTCGTAGGCATTGTATATGTATAGCGAACAAAAAAATGTACTCGACTGCTTCAAAAGTACCGCAGTATAGTGTTTACTTACATAATAGTCAGCGAGGTCATGCATGAGATTATCAAACGTTACTTACGAAAAGTTCAATGTAGAGTTCAGTTTATCAAAAGAATTACTGGAAAGCGGAAACCGCTGTAATTCGAAATCGAGGTCATATCAGACATCTGTTTACATGAATTTTTTTCTTATTTTTGTGTGCCACTTTCACCAGTAGAGTTATTCTTATTTATTAGGAGATATCTCGTTCTAATAATAAAAGTATAAACTATGATAAGATGCGTAATGCGTATGTTTATACTCTAATCTTTTTAGGTATAATTTTACTTTTCCGAGAGGTTAAAATTCCGAGCATACAAGAAGGTCGTTTAAAAACTAAAGTATCACAGAGCAGCTCTATAATTGTGTGCACTACTTTCTACGATTAATTCGTTTAAGCAAGAAGGAAAATTAGTGACACAAATTAGTTTAAAAAATAATTTAAGCATAATTCGCATCATCTTAGCATTATTGAGACATGAGAACGCACCATTGCAGTCCTGGAAATGAGTCTACCTCTTTAATCTCGAAAAATTGATTTTTGGCCACAAAAGAAGCGTGAGAAAGATAGAGTGGAGACACAGTCATACTAATCAGAGTTGAGCAGATATATTTAAATAAAAATTTTCGAAAAATTTCTTTCTAATAAAGTGGATTTTTTCCAAGTGGGTTTTAAACGCACTTTATTCGAAATTGTTATTCAAATAAAATTTTTGCTCATCCCTGATGGACGATCAGTATTTGGTATTTGAATAGTTTTTAAAATGGTTCTTGCACATCGCCGCCGGCAACTTATATGCGAGAGTGTACACGTGCATATCTAAGGGAGGACGTATGTATTGCGAATTTTACACGTTGCAATTCGTACCTCGACGTCGGTTCTCGTAATTATTACGAGTATTATCGCGTGTCGTAAACCGGCGCTCATTAAATCGCACATTCGAAATTTTCCTCGATATCCATAATTCACGCTGTCCGACTGCGAGCTGTACTCCTTTTATGTGGGTACACTCGCCGATGAAAGTAAAGAAACAAAACAATTTTAACGAGTGTATCATATCTGTTCCCAATGGTTACACACGATTAATGTGAATTGAGTTTGCATACCTCTTTCCATTGTCGCAGAGTAAAGGGGCATTCCTCGAATTTCAGTCAAACAATTTCTTATACACGTAAGAAAATATTATTTATGTACATACTACGCTTGCTCAACCTCTTTCCGAGCGCGGTAAGTGTCGAGAACATTTTATTTCTCCACCGACCGTCACATTTTTAATTCGGTTTTACCTTCTTTTATATCTTAACACTTTACCTACCGGAAGCCTATTAATAGGATTTTCAATAATTTTGCTGTACCAAAAGAAACCATAGAAATCTTCTTTTACATTGCAATCTTAAATAAAACTATTAGATGACGCTATTCAGGGTGTCTTGTTAGTTCATAATGAAAATTGTTATTACTATTAAAGGTTCCATTAAAAAGTGTTTAGCCATGAACCATACATTTTTCAAAATTAAGCAATAATCACCGGTCGGTAATGTGTTATTGGGTCTATAACTTAAAAACCGGAACTTTTTAAGGAAATTTGAGCGTTTTTTAAAGAAAATCTTGTACAATTCTGTTATTCAAAGTATTGTCCATCGGAAGTTACAACATTTTCCCATTTTCTGGCAATTTGTGGATGCCATCCCAACAAAAACCGGTCATCTTTTGAATCAAAGAATGAATCGAGCCAATTTTTTATGCCTTGGACTGAAGTGAAGCTTATTCCGGAAAGTGCATTCTGCATCGACCGAAACAAATGGTAGTCAGAAGGCGCCAAGTCTGGACTATATGGCGGGTGGGACAGAACTTCCCATCCCCTATTTTCCAAATAGTTTTTAACGGGTTGAGCAACATGTGGCCGAGCATTGTCATGTCGGAAAATCAATGTCTCATGTCTGGTCTCCCATTCTGCCCGTTTTTCCTTCAATGCTCTCTTTAAAAACTTTTCAATTATCTCGTCAACTAAAGCCGACCGCTGAAAACTTTAAAGGGACACGTTGCTCAGAATGGTGATCTCGACACATTTCAAGACTGAAATCGGAGAGGAGGTAGCACATCGACAAAAGTTTACCAATCTATGGTTCCCACAAGAAATAGGAAAGACACATTAAAAGAATTCGAAATAAAATTAACCGACGAGTTAGAACAATTATACATATGATTGAATACGTAGCTAACACTATTAAGAAGCAAAATATATGTAGTCTATTTTCAGACTTGTGTAAAATGATTTGATTTTATATCTAGAAAATTCTACAACACGTTCCGAACAATGGAAGTCGTTCGAATGGATTATACATATAAACAGATACTCCATCTACTGCTTGCCATAGTTTGTAATTGGTGCAAGACTGATCACATATTCGCAAAGAAACAAGGTTGTTTGTAATAGATACATATTTGACGAACAATCTGTGCTCGTTTGCCCATACCCGCGTAATCTCCGACAGAAACTTTTGTCGGGGAGAGCGTGCGTTTGTGTGTGTATGCTCGACGGCGGAACGAAGGCGTCTCATGTTCAAACTCATTCGACGAGGAGGCGAAACCGCATGGCTAACGATTATTGACAGCTTTTACCGCAGCGAGTGAGAAAAAATTCAGGGGTACTCGGATCCGTCGGCTTGTTGAAAAAATTGGTCAGGAATTCACGAATTTCGCTAGACTCTCTCTCTCTCTCTCTCTCTCTCTCTCTCTCTCTCTCTCTCTCTTTCTCTCTCGACGTAACGAACCGTGTGGCTACATGCGCTGCGCGTAGTCGTAAAACCAGACTCTGGGCTCGACACCCTGCTGACCTTTAGTTATAAATTTTCCGCGTCGGTTGTTGAGAGGGTTGTCGAGGAGGCGTGTTTAATGCATCGAAAAAAATTCGTTCCTTTCGTACGATGTTGAAAAAGTTCGTGCGTGAATCGCTGAGAACTGAATTCGGAACGGATAATTGAAAACATTCGTCGAGAAAGTATGTTACAAAACCCAGAAATTGTCACGTTCATTTTTAAATAATTTTCTATGATTTTATATAAAGGTACATCTTGTATGTACGTATATGTATATTTCCCTATATTTGTTTTACATTTTTATTTTACATCTTTGTTCATGTATAAGTTTAATATACAGGGTCATCCGTTTTTAAACGGCCAAACGTTAACCAGCTGTAGAGGATCCCAAATGGAACAACTTTTACCCCTTGAGTTTTTTTTCGGCCTTGATTTCCAGACAATTGCAAAAAACCATCATTTTCTGAGTCTACATAAAATTAAATATCTCAGGACTCCAATGATGAATCTTGATGGTTTTTCCTTTGTTTAGTTTAAAATAAGTAGGGGCATCATTTTTATTAAATAAACTTTTTTGTATGACCTTCGGATCATTGTTTTTTTGGCGTGGGGCACGCCGTGGAGCCTGAAAGAAATAAGTTGGAAAGTGGTGGTGTGCCCCACGCCAAAAAAAAAACCATGATCCGAAGGTCATACAAAAAAGTTTATTTAATAAAAAAGATGCCCCTACTTATTTTAAACTAAGCAAAGGAAAAACCATCAAGATTCATAATTGGAAGAACTATTAGATGACGTTATTGAGGGTGACTTGTTAGTTCACAATGAAAATTGCTGTACCATAGATTTTTCAAAATGATGCAATAATCACCGGTCGGTAATATGTTAACTGTATAGTATATTTATTTTAAAAAGCCGACAGTATATTCATTTAAAAAAACAAACACTAGAGTACGGTTTTATGAAATCACTGAATGCTTGTATTTACTATTTGCTTCAATATTTTTCAATTGCAAATATAATGGCTAATTAAAATATTTGAACATCCACGTTTACAACTTACTAAGTAACTAAAGTTACTTAAAACAATATAGTACCTATTTGTAATTACAGAAAAATCTCAATATCATGACAGATATACATATGTATACATAGTATTTACATTACCCTTATACATATGTAAAACCGTGCATAATCCACGAGTTAGGAAGATAATACATAAAATGTTCAAAGGGAAGTGTTTTATGGAAATTATTACTGGCAAAGATGACTCAACCGAATGATAATACGAGATAATGTACGAAAACAATAAGTAATAACGCATTCGTTCGAACGCATTGGTGACTCATCGATGATGCGTGCTCGCACTGAACGCATTCCGAGCACATATTCATCCTGGAATTACTGATTATTAATTTTAGTAATACGGTCTTAAGAATTTCATGTTGCTAAATCGGCCACACTGTTTTAAACAATTTAGTTTACCATTGCTGCTTTATGGTTGCATATGTTGTTCCTTTGCGAAAATATTCTCCGCGGTTTGATCAAAGGGCTATTCACGAAAAACACGAACCAATCAGAGCGTTACTAAAGCGGACAAATTCCGGCTCGGTGAGAGGCCCCGCTGAGCGTGGCGTTGGTATTGGCCGAGCCAGGATCCGTCCGCTGTGGTCGTGTTCCGATTGGTCCGCGGTTTTCGTGAATAACTCCTTTACCAAACCGCGGAGAATATTTTCGCAAAAGATAAAGTTACTTGAAATGACCTCGGGAATTACCCCTTTCAGGGAAGTACAATATTGTATTTAACACTACAACTACCGGACGAGTCAAAATCACTTGCTCCTGATTTGTTCTTTGAAATTTTCTTAGCGAACGTCTTTTTTTTTAACAGGCGAACCTGTTTGATCATGAAAAACATTAGAGGGCACCTGGAGCAGAGTGCTCCCTATCCTTCTAACATGATGAGAGATTTGAATGAACAACAGGAGAGGGTTGAGTTAGCAATTGCTAAAGTGCGTGAAATAAGAAAATTTTCAAAAAACTTATTGACTTTATTATTGATTTTCTTAGCGAACTTCTTTATTGAAGTACATATTTAAACAAAACTGGTTCGAAATCTAAATAAATGCAATTTTCTCCTTATTACAAGGCAATATATGTCAATTACGTTTTAGTGCTCGGTAGTTCCTAGTGTTAATGAAACATCGTAAATAATAAGGCTGCTATAAAACCACGCGATAATAAATAACATAATATTGTTGACTTCTCGTTCGTTTCTAATGGAACTTATTTAGATTAACTCGATGCAGAACCGACGAATGCCTTTGTGCAAGGTGTGATTAATTTTGATTCTCATAACATGCGGCGTGACCTTTGTCGTACCATGTCCATCGTAATAAAGAAATTAAAAAATCATGTCGGTCAATGCGATCATTTTTTACGAGTGTAAATACAACGCGGCGGACGAGTCTCGCGTCGAACGGATTGACCTTTGTGCGAAACGCAATTTACAAACGGCAAACACGTGCGCAGAGACAGATTGAATCCTTGGTGATCCTATTCATCTCTATACGCCATGTTAACTGGGATAAGTTACAATATACGAAGACTATTTGATTAGACACTTGCGCTCGATGCATGCCATTGCTCAAAAATATTCGATGTTTTGTATTATGTAGCTGCGTTCGCGAAAGAAGAAAATAAAATACAAGGAACGCGTAATCTAGTGCCCTGTCATATTTAAATTGCTCACGAAATTCGAACTTTCATTTCAACTGGGCGAAATGGTAAGTACTATAAACAAAACATTCATCAAGGCATTAACAATTATAGGGTAGCACTTACGAAACATTAGTGATCTTTAATTTTGAGATACGGTCTCCAAAGAAGCCTCGATAGAAGAGTTATGATATATTTTAAATTTTTCTCACGGTATTCATGGCAAAAGCTGTTTGGCTTAGGTGATTCACTCCACTATACGCATCGTACAACTTATTCAATTAAAACGCTACACGTAAAAGCTCATTATCGTCGGGTAGCCACGTGTAATAAGTTAGTAACGTGAATAGAGTTCTCTTCCCACGAAATTAAGTTTTTCTTTTTGCATTGTGCGCGTCCTGAAAGTAACGTGGTAATTTGAAAACTCTGTAAATTGAATTTAGTTCTTCCTTGCCGATTTAAGCATAAACTTCGCATAATGGTCGCTATTAAAATCAATACTAGACTGCGGATCTGTACGCAAAATAAAAATGTTCTGCAGCGATTACGGACAGTAGGAGTTAAGTAAAAATGAATTTTATCCCTTGATAGACCTTTTACATTGAAAACATCATAACAATACTCTCTCGCCCTCATTTTCTTAGATTTTTCTAATCTCTTACTGTTTTATATTTCCACCCACCCAGTCTCTTCATAAATGTATCGAAATCCGCAGTCCACTCATTACTCTTAGGCTTTTTATTTTTACTATAGCTTGTAATATATGCTAAGTAATTATGAAAACTACATTTTATTCACATATTTTCCCTGAAACTCCGTTCTATGAATATTTTTGATCATTTAAAATAAAAGACTGATACGATCAAATCATTCAGCTTTTGGCTAATAACAAATCTCTGAATAACTTTGTTATATACGCGTCTATATCTAAAGATTAAAATTTTGTTCTGTTTTAACCCTTAGCACTCGAATGGTGAGAGAGAGAGAGAGAGAGAGAGAGAGAGAGAGAGAGAGAGAGAGGGAGGGAGAGGGAGAGAGGCGCCACTAAAAATTGCTGTACCATTCTTTAAAATATTGTTTACAATATTAGATATGTTGGTATCTAATCAATTATTAAATATTTAAGTATGGTGTGAGATATTATATCAATTTCGTATTCACCAAATTTAGAAAATCATTGAGAATGGAAATATTCTAGGTCGGAAGAAATGTTTAATTTTCCAGTTAAAATAGCTCCGGGTGCAAAGGGTTAATTCCCATACATGGAAATCACCGACACAGATTTCTCCGACACGGTTTTCACCGACAACATATCATTAATTTTTCATTTATTAATTAATGAATTAATGTGGATTGAATGAAAATCAGTGGAAAAACGAAATATGTATTGTCGGTGAATACATGAATTTCCATGGGACCCCTAGAGAGAATAGTGCTTTTTCATAAATAAAATGACTAATTATTATATAATCTCCCACACAAGTTTTGTAGTTTTAGTATTACGGTGCTAAAAGGCATTATTTTACGTACGATTTATATGTAGAATTCGATACAAATTGCGCGACATAAGCTACCTGTTATTAAGAACAAGATACAAACATGTTCGAGGAAAATGTCTCGTATGTAATACTAGCGCGCGGTAAAACCCGAAGATCGTTAACTTGATGGCACTATGTAGACGTTGATCTGCAACCACTTGTTGCACGAGATGCACGTTTCTCTAAAGTCTCTAGAATCGTCGCCGATAAACGATGGATGTAATTTATCTGCATCAAAGGATGCGTGGGTCTCTCGCAACGTAAGTCACGCTGTGTACAGGGAAAAGGATGCGAAATTCCACGCTCCGCCATTTACACACGGAAAAAGAGAACAAAGCTGTCTGCAAATTCTATTAGCTCTTCCGGAACGCATCGCGTATATCGTTCCCAGGCTGATTGCTGTCGGTACAAGCTCGAATTCTTTCAAGTATCAAAGCGGATGCTCGCGATCTCACTTTTTATTTACTTATATTCCTTCACGTCAGTCTTATAATTTCTCTTGAAAATTTGTATCTCTGTAGAATAAATAATTACCTACAAACATGCAATTCTATCATCGATAAGAAAGTTTCGAAAAATATTAAAAAATACTTTTGTCTGATTTGTGAAATATAAAGCAGTGAAAAATTTAAGAATTTTGTAATGTTGTTTTTATATGCAAAATATTTGGAAACTAAAACAGAACTAATTTCATTTTGAAGTTTCACGTTTGTAGCGGTGACGTTTCAGAGTACTGTAGAATACGAATTGGAACCTCTTGATGTAGAAATTATATTGGACCAAGTACTACCTACAGTCAAGAAGGACTTACGAGAGTTTGAGAGTCATCTTCATAGCTCGTTAAGCAGGTAGCGATTTGAAAGAAGAGCTGAAGCCATAGAAGAGTGGGGGACAATGGCATGATGTGAGAGAGGTTTTTAGAGGGGACCTGGTTGAGTAGATTTATGCTTCAATGCATTAGTATTTGCGACAATTTTGTTCAGAAATTTCTGCATTGTAGACTTCACCTGTTTGGAGGTGCTATACTTGCAGTTAACTTGTGCCTCGAAATGGCTGATCCATAATAAAGCAATAGTCAAGTTAAAAAAAAGAATGAGAATCAGTCTTTTGTGAACAACGCTACCGAGTCACGCAATATTCAATATGTGCAAAGTATCCGCCAATATTGCAAATCTATACCGGAAATTACGCAACAAATAGCATTCTGAAATTAACACGTGAAATACGTTAAGTAGGTAGTATATTGTGCGTGAATTAGTTTGTTAACACGTTGGTTGCCAAATTACAACCGCCAGAAAATCCAACAAAATCCTTATGCATCTTGCAATCCTGATAATATTTAATTTCTTATCTCGTGAATTTAAAAAGTCGCTTCAACATCTCAGGTTATTCAGTTTTACAACATACAGTTTATCTTTTAAATATGGTTTGCGAAGTATATCCTTGTTAACGAACGAGATTACTTATAATTGCTTGGCTCGTAGCTAAGTAAGTGTTTTCTTTTAAGATTGTAGATATTTTACATGTGCTACTTATGTTATCGACCCTAATCAAATAAATATGTATGATTCACGTATTAAATAACTGCATCAACTTATGCAAACTATCTTGCTCCAATCCAACTGAATGAAACAATGTTCTAGAAAATTCCATCTGCTCTTGCTTCTTCTAACAATAAGAATCTTCAAGTTTGATTTTATCTAAAGTGTCAACTAACAATAAGAAGTAGTTGATCTTTTATCAACTACGCGGAACGAATATTTCTCTGAACGATTAGTTTTATCAATTACGATAACCGCGGATCAATGTAGTCTCAGATCGCAGAAAACAATGACGGTGAACGTATATCGAGCAACAGGGCAACGAAAATGACCGAGGAGTGAGGGTAGCTGACGAGTGAAGCAGCCATCGATCTCAATATTTGGCAATATCGAAAATTGCCTCGCGATTGGCCTCTCGTAAAATTCGCAAGACGTTCTCGTGCACACGGACGGCGCGACGTAACTTGCAGCAGAACAAAGGGGAGGGAAATCGCGTGACGTAATAGACCCGCATAAAGGCAATAGAAATAAATGATGCTAAATTGCTGGGTGGCTCGTTTTTAGTTCGCTATGCTGCTGCTGGACGAATGGGCGAAACAGTCTCGCTGCGAACGTGAATCTGCGAAACCATGACTTCGAGTTGTTGGTGGAATGAAAATGATGACGCGTTACCGCGTTATCGATGTATTGTAAACTCTGTTACACCATATCGTCCTCGTGAAGATTATTTGCCGATTAGATAGCAGCGCATGCCGAAGGGGAACGAATTGTTCTAGCTACGTCATTCAAGGAATTAACTACGATTCGAAATCATTCCATGTGTTCGAAGATGATATGTTTAAACAAGTGATACTGGGAATCAAGTTAACGTTCAGAGAGATATTCAGACACTACCGGAAATTATACAGACTAAATTACTTGTTTTTGATTTTACAGTAATTTATATAAAATTGTATAAATAATATATCATTATATTTTACCAAAGAATAATATGTTTTCTGTGACAACATTGCATTCATGAAAAGATACGCCCATCCCGAAACAGACTCTACCGCTTCAGTCCATTTCTCCTCCTCTTTTTTTATCCTTAACAAAACAGAAGCTATCCCTAAATCCTGATCGCATGACTCACCCCACACACATTCAGTTACTGGTAGCCGCGTGACCCAAAACGTGTTAAAAATACGTACTTGGATTCGCCTATCTGTGAATGGAATCTAATTAGGTAAGAAATATCACACGCGAGATTAAGCAGATCACTTCCGACCTGTGCTATCAACATTCTTAAAAATCAAAATGTTAGGAGTATATATCGCACTTTAAAAAAAGACTACCATGTGGGAACATTTCTTCACGCTTATTGTTAGTCATACTTTTAGTTGCGAGATTGAGCAGAAAAACGCGATGGTTTTCATTTTTTTCGACATGCAGCAATGGACGCAAGTGGTTTTTATTTTCTTACAAACATTATGAGAGTGCGTTTATTATTTATCTTTTTTCTGGTAAGTTATATTTCGATGTAAGATTATATCTGTTCTGTTTGCCAATTTTGTTACACCGTTGAACATCGTTCCAGGCTATTTAACTTGTTAGATATTTTGCGTATGCAGTACCTTTTAATAGTACAATGCATCGACTGCATAGCCTGCGAAACTCTCGCTGAGCAGGTGTCACAGGCTTCGGTCGAATAAATAGCTCGACGACTGCAACTCGGTCACGAACAGGCGAATGCACTATGGCAAACAAAACTCCAAAATGGAGGGTGGGTATTATGGTGGCGCGTTCATGCCGAGAGTATTATCAATCCGTAACGAGAAATTTCTGTTTCTGAATAGTTAGCTGTTTCCATTATTGCAGTTTTATTAAGGTCGTAGTTGTAAAATAGTAGCATACGAAAGATTCTAAATAGAATCTAGGTGCACGGTAGTGCACCAGCCAAGTTCCACACTACCTCCTTTTACACGAAACAACTTATCCGTTTTTTCGAGTCGTTACTTTATAAACCAATGGCCATAAAAGGTGTTAAGTAGCGGCCAAGTTTGAATAATTTAGCCCTTCATGCATCTCTTTAAAAATTAAATAGCGTTCTTTTAAACTAATTTTTACAAACGCTTTTTTCAGTATTGCAAGAGGTATTTCTAAGCTAACGAACTTGGCCGTATTTTGTTTGATCTCACAACTTTTTTACGGCCATAGGAACTTGGCTCCTGTTTACAGGATGTTTTTGTTGAGATTTCTATTTCAATATGTAATACTAAATTATCTGTTCCATCATTTCCACCTTCTTTTTTGTAGATTTACACTAAAATTGTTTAACGCTATTGACAAGTGTCTAGCTTGTTTGCGCGTAATTTGGACATGACCATAACACGTGGTATAAAACCGTGTTCACCGTGACCGCACTGGTCGCTCGCATTCCGTTTGATGGCAACCCTTGTAAGGAAGGCCGCAAGAATGTAATGTTCTGTATCGACTTACCCAGGAAGTGATGAACCGAGATAGGTTGCACTTATAGAACCATGATTTCTTTTCTCTTTTGTAAAAGTTTTGGAAGTATCAGGTTATCTATCTTGAACGGTACGTGCGTTATAGGTATGTAGCGGCGTCTATCAACGTTCTGACGATACAGTGTAGAAAATCGAGCGAGTTGCTGTTATCAAGGATCAAAAATAACAGTTCTTCGAAAATTTTCTACGATAGAAATCATCAATACAAAATTGATAATCAACACAAAATATAAAGAAACAAAATCGAAGAACAAAACGATGAAAAAATATCGATTTTTCAACATTTAATTACAAATAACAGTTATTGGTGTCCAAATACATTTGGATCCTCCTCGATACTAATTTTCTTGAATTTTCTTTTGCATCTAGGGAATTATAAACGACAAACAAATTATAATCGTTGTAGACGTAAAGAAAATTGTAAGTGCAAGGGGGTGTTAAGTTAACGTTATATGTGTATAATGATTAGACTGCGAATCTTTATGCAAAATAAAAAATGTTTGCGTTGATTACAAGACACAGAAGCCAAATAACAAATTCATTCTTATTTTAATTATCTTATTACGGTGAAACTAATACACTGGTAACCTTGAATCTTTTTAATACCTCCACTGTTTTAAATTGTACGTACATACCCATTTTTGTCATAAATGCATAAAATCCGCAGTCTAATAATGATATTAGTAAAATAAAATATACATATGTATATACGCTCAACGTAACTGTACATTCTTCAACCGGCAAAGATATAAATTTCTAGCGTAATGTAAGCGGAGTCGTAGACCGACTTCTGCATAGTGTACTGTATTGGTCGCATTCAGTGTTCGATAGCGCTGGTTTTGATAAAAGAAATGGTTGATCTGCCGAGTCCGATAGTATGTTATTAGACGCGTCTACGGGACGAACGATCGAAAATCGACCGGTTTCGTATATTCTGGGCCGCATTGTTCGAAAGAGGGCTCTGCAACTGCTCGAAAATAGACAAGTCTATTGTACGCGTGGTGCGGAACGTGACAATGGACCTAGCGAGAGTGTGTGCACTGTGCACGCGTGAAATCGATCGGGAAACTGACTCACGGGGACGTGTCCTCCTAGTGCAGTCGAACACGAGCGATTGTTTCCCCATATCGGCAAGGTCGCACGACCTTCGTCAAGGAATCGTGACGTGGCCGCCACGTTAGACCCCAGACCCCCGTCTATGGCGGCCAGGTCGTTGCCATCGCATCGTCACAGTACATTTAACCTTTTTGCAACAACATTGAGCCCCGCACCGCCAACGCACGGAAACGATATCAGTGATGTAATATACCAACGATTCAACGTTTACTGTTCAACCACTTCTTCCTTCGTATCGCTAGCCTAAGAGCCGGCTTCCTATTCATTGTTATCGTTTATATAATCCGGTCGAGATAAACGCATTTCTGAACATCAATCGACAATGCATTACCGAGGGAATACCTCCTACTAACATAAGGATTTTATATTTTTGTTTAACGTGCACAACTGGTCAAACCTCGATAGATGAAATATATAATGAATAGACCGCGGATTTTATGCATTTATGACAAAAATGGGTACGTACAATTTAAAACAATGGACATGTTAAAGATATTTAAGGACATCGATGTGTTAGTTTCAGCTTAATAAGATAATTAAAAGAAGAATACAATTTTTTTTACTTGGCTCCTGTGTCCTGCAATCTCTCAATGCAGACATTTTTTATTTTGTATAAAGATCAGCAGTCTAGTAATGAAGGTTCGTAAAGCGTTTATCTTACGTGGATTCAGGTAGAATAAATCGATTTCATACGGTATTTATCTCTGTTTGTATGTATATATTGTATGTATAGTTTTTGTAATTCTATGTATAATATCTGCCACACAGATATTATTGCGGAATCAAATCAGTTTTCAACGCAATTTTTGGAGTATCAAGAGCGTAATAATAATTCTTCCAAGATCTTTACGCGGGTTAATGACAACAAGCATTAAAAAATATGATAATCTGAATGTACATAGTTTTTGAACAATTAAGACATTAAAGTCGTATAATTCAGTTCGTGTAATCACATTATACAACACAAAGGTAATAATCTAAACTATTACAACTTCATATTCAACAGATCATAACTATACTTATTATTTTCGTACGGTTATCTTTAATATCTTGTAGTCATTTATCAACAAAGTAAATACACCATTGCAATCAATCAATTATAAAATCGTTAACTCTAAGTAGTTTTGTAGATAAGCAATTGCTATACAACTAAATCGTTAAAATTAAAGCATGTTTATATCTGAATTGAACGAATTCGTGTTACAATCGAAGAAAAAAAAACCAAGAATAATTAATCACTGATTAAACCATTTAATTCGTTGTCTTTCATATTGATACATTAATCAATTTCATTTAATTACGCTCTACTCTATCACCGTTTTATAAACTATAATGTAAATTTGATTAAAATGTACTATATAAAAATAGTACATACAATATACATATCTCGTACTCAATTTTTGATATTCAATGTGTCATCGCATATATTCGATAATTCATATACATTGTCAAGGGGTATCATCACGTGCGTGCTCGAACCGATTTTCCTTATTATGGGGATCGGTGGGCATCAACATTTACGCGTCGTTTACACGACGCAATATGGCGTACAGGGACCAGGAATGAGTATTATCTCGTACCCAATTACTATAATGACAATACTTTAAATCTGTTTCCACGCTGATAACGGTAATTACAAAAACATTAAGATCGAAAATTGTAACTGAAGTCACTCGATAAACGATACCCACGCGACAGACAACTCATCCATATATGTATAAAATTAGTCGCCGAATGATTCTCATCGTGGTCAATACAAAAGTAAGTGTGCATGAAGACTCACAGCATGCATTTGCCGTACGAGAAAGGATGAAAAGAAATTGTACTCCGTATAATCGAATACTATATTGTTAGGAAGATAATGTTGTTCGGTTACGCAAACCAATCGAACACAATCTATTGTATTTAAATCACCTCCGTAACCATGAAGACACGTAGAAGCAGTAAACGATTCAACGATTTGTGCTTTGAATGACGCTTCATACCTGTCTGTCAGCTCGAGCTCACGCTCATGCGTTAAAAAGTACTGCGATTGTTTACCATTCTTCGTACCCCCGTCTCGATTCAAATTTCTTTGAAAAAATTCTCTGCGTGGCATTTCGCGTACATTTTATTGTCGTATAACATCACGTCCACTACGTTCCGTACCGTCCGTGTGTACGAAATCATGTTCTTTCATCAAAACATATCGAGTTTTCGCACTAGGATAAATCACGTGACTTTCCTCTAGTGTATATAGGTTTTTTGAATCGAGTGTATGCGAGAAAACAGCGTTGAAACACGATTGAAAGCATACGTCTCTAAAGACGGTGTTTTTGTTGAAACTTACCGGAATGATTGAGACGATCCGCAACGGCGATCGAGAATCCAATCGGCGGATCGAGGGCCGGCGTCCCGCCGTGCCGACTTTAACAGTTTCAAACACTTCCGATGTCTCTTGAGGGGCACACTGGTGGAAATTCACTGGAACCACGAGATCCGGACAATCTCATAATCACGATCACGGTATACGGCTCGACGAGGACATTAAACTTTCTTTTCAAATTAAAACGACACGGTGGCGCGCCGAACAACGCTGAAACGCCAAACTATCGTGGCAACGGGTGCTTTGCTACTGTATGATGGTGTGCAGGAGTTCATTGTGTGCTCGGTTTTCCGACCGGCGATTGGTGGAGGGGATGACGGAGGACAGATGGTTGTGACGACGGTTACCGACAAAAACCGAGCCGCACCGAGGCTGATTCGTTCTTGCCTCGGAAGATGGGGTATCGGTTTAATTGACCGGCTCTGATAAATAGACGGCGGACTTTATGTATTTATATATGACAAAACTCTCTGAGAAGGTGTAATTTAAGACAGTGAAAACATTACAAGAATTTCAAAATACTGGTAAATTATTTTCAACCTATTAAACTTATTAATCCTTATGTACTCAACCAAAATTATTATTTAGAACCTTTTGTATTATATGCACAAATTCTCATTATAAGACTATAAATTAATATTAGATTGTCCCAAAAGTTTCTTTCGGAATGTGTTCCTTTAATTATGTTTCTTCTATCGATCGTATTTGCTGATAAACCTTTAAATGTTTTCGACGCAACGGTTCGATCGTTTATTACGAATTATATAGCAACTTTACTAATTGTCAAACAAAATCAACGTTCGATCCTAGTTTGGATCTTTTGTTCCTTTAATGTTGCTAAATAAATACAAACAATGCGATAATCTTCATGTTAATGTTTTAGTACTTTCTAACATGAATTGGCATTATGCGCATAAATCGAAAACCAACTTTTGGGACAACCTAATGTCTATTTAACAATATTAAAGGAACACATTCAGAAAAAAACTTTTGGGACAACCTAATATATTAACGAGTAAAGAATGGACATTCAGAGGAATTTTGTAACATCTTTAGAGTAACATTAACAAAGTGTTGAAAGAAATACAGTAAATGGGTACCCGGTTGACTATATAAGGTTTAAGGAAGATACATATGGTTAACGTCTATATTTTCCTATATTTACAGCTTTTATGCAACTATGTGTTTGTTCAATGGTAAAGTTTTTATATTTACATTATAGTTAGACATATATGTACATATTCTTCTTTTATTTTAACCCCATTTGTTGAATGTTAACTTATTCGGTAAGCTCTCTGGGGTGATTGGCCATAAAGACGGTGGTAACATTGAGTAGTCGTGTACTTCTAATGTCCTAAACCATGTAGGGTAGTTTGGTTCTTCTATATTGTTCGAGCTTCCAGTATTTTCAAAATAATCCTTAATAATATCGTCAGGATTAGGCCATCCATTTTCAGGCATTGCATGCAATCTCAATGCATTTTTCATATCAACTGCAAATATCATTTTTGTGAATATACAGTACAGTCAAACAAAGGTTAATAATTTGTTCAATTTTTCGAGATGAGTTATTTATTATATACATATAGTAAATATAATCTACTAGGCTCTTACATATTACTATTATATGTTAAAGAAATCTCTGATTTTACTCTGTGTTAATAAATTAACAGATTGTCGATCAACAGTATTTTCAATGGTAAACAAAACAGAGTAAAACATTTACTGCTGTTTTGGCTTGTTCAGCTTCCACAATTGCGGAAAATAATACGAGTTAAGGGGGTACATTTCTCAATATTGCAGAGATGGGGTATCTCAGTAGTCAAAAGCTCTAGATAAAAGATCAATCTAGGCCACCATCGCTCACAAAAATCCTATTTCTACGTTTACATATTTGTCATAAGTCTTTTCATAAATCTGCGACAGCTACACGCTGCAGAATAATGCAAATTATGCCTCGTAAATGTAAAAATAGGATATTTGAGGGTAATCGCGGCCTAGATCGATCTTCTATTTAGCGCTTTTGACTATTGAAAGACCCCATCTTTGTATTATCAAGAAATGAGAAGGCGCATCCTGCTCCCTTGCAATCCTAGAAACTAGTCTATTCCCTTAAAGGAAGTTTTATTTCGATTGATAGATGTTTTTCAAGTGCAGCGGAAGAGAATGAACAAAATTTTCATCTTGTAGAGGTTTTCGAGTTATCGACGGGTTTGACTCTACAAACTTTTTCCATAGAAAGAAATATGTTGATTACCATATCGTTGTAGTTCCCATAACATTTGTGGCGTGTAATGGGAAAATCTGCATCCAAGACCAAACGCACAGTCACCGACAGTTAAATAACGTTTACACGGTGTTTTTACGCGTTCTTCTTTTAATATTATCTCTGGGTCTAAAATATTAGTTATATATTATTTTCATGAATACTTACTACCAAAATATCAGTAATATTCAGATGCATTTTATAATTTAGAGGTTATGTTTATGTTTTCCAATTGTCAAGAAATATTTTCGAAATTTAAATTAATAGATAATCACCTTTATACATATTGTAATGATCTGCGTGGTTTTTTGCATGTTGCAAACTCGAAAGATGTCTTTTTCTGGCTTCCGGGTCATCTTTAAATGACCTATCACAATAAGCACAATAATATCGCTTTCCCATAATTAATTCACTTGTCCTAAACGAAAGGGGAACGCATTTGAAGTTTTACAATTCAAGCGTACGTAATTGAAAATTGTAAAATAATATTTATGACATTTATTCGAAACTCGTTAACAACGCGACTTCAAAGAAAACATTTCAGAGTTATCGACGCGACATCTAGCGTATACTGTTCGCCTAAATCGAATATCGAATTATGAATTTCGGCGCGTTGTAATTTATAATGTAAATCGCTTTCTTGTAAGTACATATTGAGATAACACTGAATTACGAAGTTAAAGTTATCGACAAAATATAGGTTTTGCACTTCAAATTCACCCTTTTTGCATGTCAAATTCAATCTTATGCAAATCAATTTCACCCTTTTTCAAATCAATTTCACCCATTAAGAATATTTAAAATTAATTAATTATTTGTTTAGTTTAAATTTAATGAATTTAATGAAATTAAACATTTAAGAGTCAATACTCAATACGCTTCAATAAATACATATGTACTTTCATTTCAAAAATTTATGAATCAGAAAATGGCTATAATCGATATATCGCACTCCCGCAAGAAAAGTGACACAACTCGAAAATGCAGCATTTGAGAAAAATCGACTTCAAGAATACTATAATACGTATATTGAAATAGTTTAAGCTTCTTTCAAATTTCAGGTAAGTATAATAAATTGCGAGATAGAGATATGACGCTTTTCGTGCATCTTGGGGCACTTCATGCATATTTTTCAATGACATAACCTCAAAATTGCCATTTTCTGACATGTGTCATTTGTCACTTTTCTTATGGGGGTGCGATATGTATTATACATATATCTACACACAGTTTTAATGGACTGGTAATTACTTTTAAATAAGTATTTGATGTACATCTTTGCAATAAATAAAAATCTGAATTTCTTAACAATTAATTCACATTTGATTTTATTTTTTTTCAAAAACTCACTTAAAAATACTGTACTTGTAAAAGATTGAAATTGATTTGTCAAAGGGTGAATTTGGAGTACAAAACCGGTGAAAGGTTGAAATCGATTTTCAAAAGGTTGAATTTGATTTGCAAAAGGGAGAAATTTTGGTTAGGAAAAGGGTGAATGCAAAACCCGTAGAGGTAGAATCACGAATATTTCACAACATAAATCGGAAGCTTCGTTTGTACACTTAAAGGATATTTATTTTAAACAAACAGATAACATACATGGTACTGCTCGTTTAAACATTACAATTGTTTATTACATTCTTAAAATATAATTTACCGCAACACCTTGTGCGTTACTAAATCTAGATCTGTGTGGTATCGTCACGTACCGAAGAAAATGCCTATATTTATTACAACAATCTCCCTTATTAATTCCAAAAGACGAATTCGTAACTACAGAAGCTCCAATGCAATTAAATATTTTCAATTACACATTAATACTACGAGTCGGTTCGGGCAACAATTGTACTTACGGCAAATCAAGTTGTATAATCATTTATTATTTACTTCCAAGACGAATAGAATACTCTTGGAAGGGAAATTTTCATTCGGGGTAGAATATGGTACGGATCGCCTAATTTGAAGTTTATGTCATTGACTCTCGGCCGTTGGATGTAATATAATCTTAATAATACGCTTAAAAACGGACGTCTAATTCGTTCGTGAAAATATAAAGCCGATCCCCACTAAACGGCAATAATTAATGAACAGCTGTAATGCGACGTCATTGACGGAGATCACAAATATATTTGGTAATATCAATATTATTGTACACATATATAATATATAATATAAATACAATATTAATAGTATTAATATGTATATGTATATAGTGTTAATATGGATTATAATAATATTTGGTAGAGGAGCCTCTTAGCACGTGTAGCATACAAATTGTATTCACTATAACAGGAATATAATATTATAAATAGATTTTAATGTATTAGAGTTCTTTCTACAGAATTTTTAGCGTGTCGTTGCCGAGACTCGACGCGTCGCAGTGTGAATCGGCTTTTCAATATCGTGCGTTCAAATTTTCATTCGATTTCGTTCGATTGCCGCGATTATTTAATTGTTTCTTTATTTGAATTATCTGATTCATTTCTGTCCACGACCAATTAATCTCCATAGACATTTTCAACGATAGTAACACGTTTGTTAGCTTCCTAAAAAGCGGTAGGTGAAGAGAAGTAAGAGATCTCGGGATAGAGAAAATTGTTATGGAGGATCATAGTTGAAAATTATCGAAGGATCAATTATGTCGAATACATGAGAATCGAAGAAATCTGATGGAATCTTGCATTATTTCTTTTATCGATCTCCTGTCACAACTGAACTGAAAACAGTATATGGTATAACGACAGAGCGGATATAGGAAGTACACAGAGATGAACGAATTATTAATTTGTTTAATAATAAGATACCGAGACGTGAATAAGAAAAGGAAAGAATGAGACGATGTATGGCGAGAGTACATTGGAGAGAGATTTGAGAGAGTCATCTCTTCGAAATGAAATGGATCATTTTTTTCACAGCACAGTTCCAGCACTTATACAATAGATTAAATGATAACAAATTGTTTTTAGTAATGTGCACTGTACAATATACGCATCTTTTTAGACATTATACAACGTTTTTCCGTCGAAATCATTATTGAATCACGATCACTTTGCAACAAATTTTTGTCTGGACAACAAATATCTTCCTATACGACTGTCGAATATATGCGTGTGTTATAATTTTGTATAACATTCGTTTTGAAGCGTTGTTTGTGCATGTCGTGGCATTTTCATTTTGAAACGCCGAGATACGTGACAGCGCACGTCGGAGATTGCTGACACATACTGAAATTAAAATACGCGCACGGAAAAGTTTTTGTATACTTGCATTTTTGTAATAACTTTACTCGAGGAAGTAGCTCATTATCAAAATCCGTTTCCATTAATAGGCTACTCTACATAGAGATAATGCATATTACATGAAACTTTTGTTCATAGTATGTCGCAAAAAAAAATATCATATTGACCGCGAAGAATTGAAAACTAACAAATTCTTTGTACGGTTCTAAAAGGATAGCGGATCTTTATGCGAAATAAAAATTTTCCACCCGAATCGCAACAAATTGGAGTAACACAGAAATTTATTTTATGAATATGTTCGATAAGTTGAAAATAATATAAAAGTGTTTTTAAATTCGTCTAGCGTCTTTTACGTTTTAAATTACACCTACTCATTTTCGATTTCAAATTTGCTGTCTAGTTATAAATTCCAAGTATCAAAACTGTTATGAAAACTAACTGTTATGACTAAATGTCAACGTTTGTGAGGTGAGAATATTTTAAAAAAGATATGCAACAATTTGAAAGAATTGGTTACAAAACAGAAAGCAAAGAGAATTCTTGAACAGTTAATTGTGAACTTACACTTGCAAAAATTATTTTTTGTGATGCACTATTAAGGATCATTAATAGTCGGACTACCTCCGCGAGCAGCAATTTATTAATGAAAATGGTATTTGTTAATACTTTCCGTTTATTATAGTTATTCCAAAAAGTTAAGTGTAAAAATACTTACTGTGTATGTACAGGAAAAAAGCTAACCAATATCAACGGTCTGATCGTTGAAGAGAGTATTAGAATGATAACAGCCCTCACACTGTAGATTTAATGATATCGCGGTAAACCCAGCACGCCATAAACTACATGTATGTATAATACAAGAGCATGGTTGTATAATAAAACTGGTCAATATTTTCATGAAAAATTCATCCTCCTCTCGTATCAATCTTGAAATTGAAAAGATATTTTACAATAGATAATATAATCAATATATGCACGTCAGAACTCATTGATTAAAATAAAAACGAAACGAATTATATTACAGAAAACGACAAATATTTTATGATAAATTTATGGACCGTGGAAGAGAATTTTTAACGTGATGTTTTTATATTCGTCTATGTGTTCTAACGGTTCTTCATTTATCTGTTCAAAAATGTCTATATTTCATCATGTTACTTCATATTTCTTGCCACATTAATCTTGTATGTGTTCAAACAAGATGGCGCTTCTATTTAACATAAATATTATCGATAATTGTTTGTTCTCTCTCTTTCTGGATATAATCTATCCAGTCCACGAATAAATACTTTTATTGGTCATTTAACTATATTAGTCAAGATAGTCGATAATTAAAACCGATTCTGAAACAATATATTTCAATAGATGAATTATTGAACAAAATCGCGAAATTATTGAAATATATCTACAACTTTCTACTTATGAAACCCATTAATTAGAATAAGAATAATTACGAATGTTTTTGTAGTGCGACTGGTTTGTTTCGTTATCGTGCTGAGAAGAAAGGGTTTCGAAACGAGGGCAAAGGGACAAAATGGGGAAAAAGGGATGGCACGAGTGCCGATAACGATGACAAAAACTGACGCAGCGTTTTTAGGCCTGCTAAAAACAACGTGTGCTTTCTTACCGAATGACCAGTTTGATCCAAACAACTTTAAGGGGGTAGACTCGTTTCCACGATTGCAAGGGTGCGGGGTGCGCTTTCTCATTTCTCGATAATGCAAAGATGGTTGTTTTTCGGTAGTCAAAAGCGCTACATAAAAGATCAATCTAGGCCGAAATCGTCCTCGATAGTCCTATCCTTTCACATTTACGTAGCGTAATTTCCATTATTCAGAAGCACGAAGCTGCGCATTTAGCTGTTTTCGTAAATAGACAGCGGATCTTGTGCATTTATCACAAAAATGGGTAGTTGAAACTTAAAACAGTAAAAACATTTGAAAAATGTAGAAATATGGAGACGTTATTTTCAATCGATTACAATTAGTTACAGTATTACAGAATAAATGAATCTTTATTTAAACCAAGCTAACTTCGTTTTCACGCAAATGATGTGTAAATATTTGATTTTGCATGAAGATCCGCTACCTATTCATAAATATCGAGAAATGAGAAGACGCATCCCGTACCCTTCCAATCCCGGAAAATCGAGTCCACCCCCTTAAAAGGGAGGTGAAGGTAAAACGAGTCGAAACTGAAGAGAAATTTAAACGGGCTAGATGAGAACAGAAGGATACGAAGCGCGGTGTTCTTTATTAATGGCAGTCCGACTAGGGTGTTGAACATATCCGCGGCTATTACGTCTACAGGGGTCGCAAACGTCAACACGTGTGTTGCCTGTAACGCGGGCTTGTATGTACGTGATCGAAAGCATAAAAATATTTGTATCTTATTGTTAAAAATAATAAGTCGCGTGTCAACACATCGTAATGGATATCCTTAACGTTAGAGCAATGCACCTTCGACGGTACCACTATCGGTTAAATATGGTTCCCTTCGTTTTCGCACACGCTTTCTCTTTTTCTCTTGGTACACGATTTGTTCGGTGAATAATCATTCTTCATTGTATCTGTCGGTTATCGTTACACCTACGCACATAATTATACTCTTTGTAATTCGTAGTTCTTGGACTTACACGGTACTCTTTGTAGTAAGATCGACGAATTTTCTCTTGGATTTATCGGTACGACTCGTTTACATTAAAGTACTTTTAAATAGGTAAAAAGAAGAGAAGAGGGGCGTTCAACTTTCAAATGATTATCAAAGGTTACAACTGTTCGTCTCGTATCTTCTCGAATCGATTCACTCGTAGTGAAAAACACTCCTCTCGCTCGATGTCCCGGACTCGCGAGGATTCGTTACTCTACGTTCTGCGTGGTCGCGTGCGGACGTTTGATATTTCAACCAGTCTGTCAATTCCTCATTTCGGCTGTGCTTCTCTGTGCATATGTGTGTGCTGTTCGTGAATGCATCTCGCGGGGGACAAATGTTCGATACGAATGGCCGAGTCTCCGAGTCGTCGAGTCTCGACGGTATTTCGTATAACCAGCTTGTAGAAGGGAAAATACGTATCTTCTATTACCGAGTTTTTCACAAAATATTTTACGGAACCGCTACTCGAAATCGTTAGCTGATCTCGATGTTTCATAGGGTGTGGTCGAAATAATCTTTCCCGCTCTCCGTTCACCGCTAACAAATTTCATATTAGCAATAATAGGTAGGATTAGATTTTCTGCTTTTCTCGTGTCACATTTTATTAAGCGATAGAAAATTCTTTTATTAAATCGATTCGGCTGAGTTTGATTTTTCAGGACGCGTCGAAAGACCATCTTCCGAAGCTATTTTATTTCACGACGATTCGTTCTCATTCGCATGTTTCAGTTCGGACGATTTTACGAGGGGGAAAAATAGAGTCCTTCTCTAGTGGTTTTTGTTCGGTCAATTTAACGTGATGCTTATTATACGTAGAAACCAATATTTTATTGTTCGCTCGGCGGCCTACTCGATCTTCCGACTCGTTTGTTACGTGCCACAGGTCATGCTTTAATATGGAAAGCCAATTTATCGTAACGAGCCAAGGAATGTCGATATACCGGCGATTAAAGGTTTGCAGTAGCGTATTTCGAAATGTTAATTGGTAAACACTCGAGCCGATGTGTACGAGAAGTGTACGCGTCTCGTTGTACTTAATATAAATTGAACTGAAAGTGGTAGAATTCAGGGTTGTGAGAACTGGCTATTTAATTTTCAGAGGTTACATCTTGTTCGAAATACAAGAAAGAGATCACACAACGACGAATAAAATGTGATTCGCTTCCGTTTAATAACTGCATCCGTTCATTTCCCATATTATTCCCGTTGTATTGGACAGCAATTTCGATGCGGATTTCATTGGAATTGTTAAGCTTTCGAAAGAAGACGATTTCTGATTTCTAAGACATCGTTTTGGACGCATTCCGATGGTAGTGATGATATTCGCATGCGCGATCGTACGAAGCGGACTCGACGACAAACAAAAAACCAAAGATGATGCCCGATTTTTCTTTGCTACTGTTTGATCATTCGGTTTACTTGTCACTTGGATTTGTTTTCTGTTTTATTTCGGGCGTACTATCGGCGATTCGATTCTCGAAAGATCAGCTACTTTCTTTGTTGTTCGTGCTGTTTATTTCTTAATTTCTTCGTTGGTTCCAGGAGTCGATAACACTTCCTGGCGCACTTTGTGACCACGGAAGCTCGCCTGGATTTTCGTCGCTGCTTTGTGGAGGTCTGGATCCGTCAAATCAATGCCCTCCAGCTCGTTCATGGCGTCCTTCGCCTGAAACAACAGATTAAGCCATGCACCTGTAGATTTGTAATTGCATACTGGCCTAGGTATTAACGTGTTATATCTCATTGAATCGTGTTTATCAACCGTAACGCGATCATTCCGTATGACCAATTCACGTTGCTGATTATTGTGCTGGTAAAATACGGTTGAACATTCCTTATAGAATTTACTAACACTGCTCGCATATTATGGTCTTTCTACTGTTCCTCTGTTTATGAATTTAATTGTTTTTATTTGCTGAACAGTTGAAAGCAAGAGATTCATTTATCACAAAAATGAGTATGTGTAATTTAAAACAGTAACAACATTAGAAGAATTTGACAATACTGTTATATTATTTTCAACCTATTAAACATATTAAGAAAGAAAATCAATTTCTATTCCGCTCCTGTTTGTTGCAATTCAGCTAGAACATTTTTATTTCGCATAATGATCCGCTGTCTAAACATTAATATTCGGGCGAGTTCTCTTTATAAGACCTTGGCCCTTGAGAAAGTGGAATTCAACAATTTTCAAGACTAAAAAAATACATATGTAGAATCTTTGACAGAAAAATCTGCAATAAAAAGAAATGAGTTCCGCAAGTTAAAGAAAAATCACATCATCCGCTAATGTTTATCGATAGAAGATAATGAAACCACATTTCAATTATAAATTTCAGAAAAAATTTCTGGATTTTGGCCCGATGTTTTTCCCAATTTTTTCGAAAATCGTTTGTTTTACGAAAGAAAGTAATTCGACGTAAAATACGCAGCCTGTCCAGATCTATAGGTTTTGATTAACACATTTTTTGACGAGGTGATTAGTTTAGACGATATTCGCGGAAAAAACGATTTTACGAGCATTAAATTAATTATTTTAATGTTTAATCCATTTGGGGCGCGTTTCTGTCGGCAAGTTTTAAATGAATTTTAATCATTGTTCGAACACCTTATCATTGAGATTGCTGCATTTCGGAAGGTTGGTCATCGTCGCATAAGAAATGTTGTATGTGAATGCGAAACGGAAGAAACACGGATCGAAATAAAAGATATTTTACATATCAAGCGAGTAATTTTCAAATTACTAATCTGTAATTCATATAAATTTTATGTGAATTACATTATGTTTCGATTACACTCGTGATTCGCGTAATTAGCAATTACATTAAGGAAAAGGATCGAATTATATAATGCAATTACAGTATAATTCAAATACTGTGTATACATATAAAATACAATGTAATTCAATTACGACGTATTTAAATTAGCACAACTCTGTTTGTGAGCAATGCTACATATCTTCTTGTATAACCAATATTATCGTTAAAAGACGAATCGCTGCAATTAATCGCTACGTTCAATTAAAGAATTTGCTATTTTATCAGAAGAAATAGACGCAAGAACATACGTATTAGGGACTATGTTTATAGGAATTATCTCTGTTTAAAAATGAAAAAAGTAAAGTGAATGGTATCGTTTTAAAATGGTTTGAGTGCACAGTGCACGGGAACTTCCACGGAAGTTTGGCTAGAACTCCAAGTCACGTTGTACGAAATATCGTATTTCGTACTACTGAATTTCCGTGGCTCGTTTTCCTCGGCGTAAAATTTCATGAAAGTAACGCATGTTTAGCAAACAAGTTTTACGATGCTAAAATGCCTTCTTCACCGCCAAAGTGTACCATATTTGTTCCAACAGAATATGTTACGCTGTTGTGTTTGAAATAAATGTTTTCTTAATAGGTAGGGATAAAAGAAATTTTCTACTTTTTCATACAAACATGGACGACTGTTAATAATTAACTTATCCATTTCATAAAGAAAAGATCAGGTTTCAAGATTGAAATGCTTCTTGCGATTTGTTTTTTCAAGATTTACTCGGATAAACGAATTTTTTACGGACTTCTATAAACTGTAATATTTATCAATTAAAATCGGATATTGTATGATTATTTATTTATTAGTTGCAATACGGTAAATTCTGATAAATAACAATATTATATATTGGGTTGTGTAATAAATTCCCGCGTTTTTCGTATTTTATTTTTTCCCCACAATTTTGTGTTTTGTTAGGTAAAGTACATTATGCATTCGCAAGTCTATTTCTTGCTCTACAAACCTATCTGCTTCAATTGTTCGAATTAATGAATTTTAATCAATTTTCAGGCTTTTTCAATGGAAGTTACACGAGGCAGAAAAATTCATTTACGACATCTGCTCGACATCTCACTTAAGTTGTGTGGCAGCCAAGCTCCAAGTTTTTTAGTGATGGTAAGTGATAGACATATATTCAGAATAAAGTCTAAAGCGTTTTTTAATGGGAATGAAATTGTTCATATTATCATTTTTAAAAATTTAGTTTAACTTTAACTTTAATGGAAGATTGATGTTCACGAAATGTGCAAAAACTTTGACTTTTCCAAACATTTGAAATGATTTTCTTTATGTAATGATCTTTATGCATTTATGGCTTCTGAAAATTTTCAAAAAACAGTACAAGTAGTACAATTTTCATTAATTTCAGATCTACAAAGACTACTATCACTGAAAATGAGATTTTATTTTATTCTACTGTCTTAAAATTCGTCTAAAAAAATTTCAAATTCCACAAAACATCCGCAGCCTAGTTATCATCATAAAGTTATTAACACTAGAACTGCCTACAGTTAAGACGAAGCTATTTTCACCAAAACCAGTCAATATGACTGGTCTTTAAAAAATATATATTTAATAATAGCATATTTTTATATTTATTGATTTATTACTATCTTACGAAAGGAATACGAGGTCGAATATGTCTTTGAAAATATTATGTAGTGATAATCTTAGACCCTTCTTTTATTGTTTCCCAACTGGAACTTGAAGGCACACAAACACGTCTTCTTTTACGTAAATTCAAAATGTTTTTCAATTCACTTTCCGTGGACTCCTGAACAATTTCTTTTTCTCTAATCTCATTATTACTATTGTCACTATAAAGTTCAATTTTATTTCCTTCCAATCTACTTAAAAAAAGTACAATTCTATACTCATACAATTCCCCATCCTCAATATCAGAGCATTCCATTGGTATATTGTTCACTTTCTGCAACAATTCAGAGATTTTCAATTGTTTTGCCATTTCTAGGGCTTGTAAACTATCGTTATATAAAAATGAATTAGGTCCTATTCCAACGGCTATGGTATACAAAATGACCGCGTGAAACAACATCGATAACTACGTTACGTTACATCGCAGCTATGTTCATGTTTATGTTGTGGCGCCAAAGTAAGACGTTGCGTGCGATAAAAATTAATAACAAAACATCAATAAACCTATCTAAATATCTAATGAACGATTTCGGATTCGGTAAACAGATTATTGGATACTTTTCCACTTACAATTAGAGGAGTACCAGTCAAAGTATTTTGATTCTGAATAAATTAAACAAAAATAAAATTCATTATATTACATCTTTAGTTATCACCGCAAAAGTCATCACGTCATTGCGGCAAAAAAAGTGTAGCACTAAATAAGAATTTTCTTTTAGTGTTAATACTCGTACACGGAAATTCTAATTTTCAACCTTCTTTTGTCCGCCACAGTGCATTCTTACATGGTCACGCCTAATAAATACAGAACAATTCAATCCGTCCGTCCTTCCAAGAGCTTTGTAACATATTCCAGTCTAATTACGTTGTATATCGATTCACTTGTCCGTTGTTCACGCCTGTAGACGCAAATTACTGCAATTAAGACTCTCTCGAGCCGGACTCGTAACGAACTTTCATACCTCAAAAAGACATTTCATGTTGGAGCGAAATCTTGATAAGACTGAGATTTTATGTCCGGCGCGAAAATAAGCGTCGGGGGTGAAGAAGAAATCTCGATCGCACCTCATTACTCGTAATTAAGGCTGTTATCGATGACAGTATCCGGCGAGAGAACTTGCTGACCCTGTCCTGTCGCGTTTCTATCCCGGCCCCGCTTCTATCATCCAACATCAGCCTATCAAACTGACTCGCGATTCGACCGATGACGGATAATAGTCGAACACGAAGGTAACGCATACCTCTGTGCAGGTACTTGGGTCATTGAAAGTACCGGCGACACGGAAAGCCTTCTCATACGAATACTCCTTGGCAGCATGAAAGTGGATGGAGGACGGTTAATGCCGACCCAAAGGGGGAACGAAGGTGGCACCCGGGGTCGAATGCAAATACATTCGCGCGTAATTGCAATTTACATGTTTATAAACCTCTTTTGCATGTGGTGGCTCCTTTTTTTTCTCCCGGTTTCGAGGATCGACAGAGCTCTTGTTATACGCCGGGCCTCGTGCCATGACGTCAGGGCCACTCTTTTACTTACAATCGAGCCTAAAAATAGGCGACATGACAATTATTGCGTGTACAATCGCGAAAGAGGGCTGGCCTCAACGAAATTTTCTTGCGGCTCGGAGTTGCACAGTTGCATTCAGTTCAAATGTGAAAAGTTGATTCAAAGAAGATAAAGAAATTGCGTATTTCGAGATAATTCAAACGAAATGAAAACAAGAATCATTTGTCTCTTTACTTAACCAATGAATATCGTTGTCAGTTTTTGTTTGTCGTCGCGAGATAGAAATTCTGCAGTGCCGTGCGAGTTTGCTCTTACAGTAAAATGCTATTTCAGAGCGGTTTTGAGGTCGTGGGAAGAGCTAATGGCGGTGACAAACACGACACGTCGTGTCGCTTGTGTGCTACATCGGTAATTCGTGTACTCGCAGTTGGTAAGTCGAACATATTTACATTTTACGAGCTTTCGTGTAAGCTTCGTAGTGCTATGCAAACTATAATAAAAGTGATATAATACAAACTTAAAATTAATTGAATAAAACGTGCTCGTTTTATGTAAGTGGTTTAATATTTCGATAGATCTCTGTTTTCACATGTGTTCCCTTAAATTAATGTCGAATTAGTATCGTTATTATTATGAATAATATCATAATTATAAGTACTCAATCATAATATATTATAAGTAGACTTCATGAATGTTGCAATGTTGTTTTTAATGTAACAAAGTCGTTGAGGGATGAAATCAATTTTTCTGTTATTCCCGATTTCCACAATCAATGCAAAACATTTTGATTTCGCATAAAGATCCGCGCAGTCTAATTATAACACGCCATTCCAACGAAAAAATAAATTTTTCTAAATTAAGGGGACCACGTGGAATTTGTTTGACTTCTACAATCACGTTTCTAATGAGATTGACTGTACATTTTTAATAAAGAAGAAATATAATATGAATATTGATATTATTTTGTATCAATGTATTTGGAGGATTGGAATCCGTTAATTATTGCTTTGATCATCCACGTACGTGCACGGTATGGGGAAAGCGAATTAGGTTAAGCAGTGTTTAGCCGTCAAATCGCGGAAAATCAGTTAGCTCAGGGAAATGACGGTGAAGCTTCAAAGCTGCAGAAAGCTTTATGGAGGGTATGAGGTTCTCATTTCCAAGTCAAATACGTAGAATTGGTCGTAATTTGTCTGCGAAAAAAATGTGTCTAAACGAAACACGAAGCCTGTTTAAATAAATTTCGTTTGCAACGCTTTTAGTATAATTACACCTTATTTTCTTCTTTCCTAATGTGCTGTACCGATTTTTATTTTTAAATTACGTAATATAAATAGACACTTTGCATTTAGGAGAATATACATACATATAAGTCAGGACAGTTGAATAACAATAATATGGAAGATTATTATACAAAGTGAACATTAAGGAATTGAACTGAAAATATATATATATATATATATATATATATATATATATATATATATCAATTATAAATAGGAAACAAACATATTTGTAGAAACTAGAATCATAGAAATAGAGAGAATTCAGAAAGATTATGAGGATGGATACATCGCTTAAACAAGTTGAAACAACAGTTAGAGAAATTCACTCAGTTGCAAAAGTAACTGTAATTGTTGCACATATTATTAATGACAATATAAAGTTTGACATATCGTAAAGTATTAGTGAATACTATATTCTAGTATATTTTCTGCGTACTATAGTACATTCTAATTATTTTCTAGTATATTTTAGTGTATTCAAGTATATTCTAGCATATTCTAGTATATTCTAGTGTATTCTAATTATTTTCTAGGATATTAAGACTAAATGAATTCCATATAATGTTGAAATAACAAGCTCATTAATATCGTAAAAATTACATTGAATTAATTTAGTTTCAACTAATGCGATGTGAAATAACTAATAAACTCATTTTTTTTAAAATTTTGACTTAGACCACATTCATAATTATGCGCATTAGGCACATTTGTTTTTAACTAAAAGATAAGCCAATTAAATAAATAAAAGAAGAACCTTTAAAAGAAGAAAGTTATAAAACCCATTTGATTTACATTTTTACTTCTCTGATGCCGAGCCACACTCGACAAAGGAGTGCAAAGGGTTAACAATTTGAATTTTTGTTTAAAGATCTATACACTAATCATTAGACAGGAAACCGAAAGTTCATGCTCCTGTACTATCAATGGTTTAGTAACGTAATTTGTTCGAAAGCGACCCTTTAATGAATTGCAGATAAAATCGTGGAAGCTCGTTTACTCGAATGTTTGTTTCAAGGTATGTTTTCCGTTAACGTTAATTCTTCGGAATGGCCAGGCTATCTTCGCGATAATGGCCATGCAAATGACCATTCTCTTGTGGAAAACTGCCTTCGAGGTAAGTCCACGTTCTCTGAAGGATTTTATTAAATGCCACGACAAAAACCAACCTAGAAACACCTGATTCGAGCTTTTTCCGCGAGTTGCATCTCACTGTCGCTGGTGATATAAGACTGTACGTATAAGTAGCAGCAAGTAGACGAAAGAATAATGGACTTGCCGAGTTGAACGCAACGCAATCCGCGCGCGCGCCGCGCAGCGAGAGAGAACTAGCTGGCTTGAAAGTTTAAAGGCTCTTCGAAGGTTCCGAGCTTTTAGCAAGCAAGGGATGTTACCCAAGATCACACTCCACGTTTGCAGATCCTATTGCCACGGAATTTTGTTAATGCTCGAATGATCCCCAAGCTCTTCAAGGGTGCCGAGTTTCCGCTGGCAAGCTGCACCTTCCAGGTAGTTCCACACACACACACACACACACACACACACACACACACACACACACACACATTGAACTAATTTAGTGCAATCTTGATTATGAGATAGCGGGAGTATTTCCTCAGTATCAATAGACTTTCAAGTTCTCATCCAGAGATCGAAATAAACAGCTATGCTTCGTTCTTAAGAGGGTAGACTCTCGTTTCTGAACTCAATCGTTCTCTCAAAAAGAAAATTAAACCGACTTCGAAAAATACACTAAAAAAATGTACTAAAAAGTATGAAGTAATTTCCATTTAATTTATGTGTGAATACACGCGAACTTAAATACAATACAATCTTTTCGGAGGCGGTGCAAAATTGAAAATTTTCGACTCTGGAAATTACGAAAATCCTTAAATTCTTCTACGTGCTTTCACATATTAATGTATTTTCTTCTTCAGCATGTACAATGCTGAACTGTTTAGTGATTGGTTAGGGTTACGCTTTATGTTATACCAACATACTTAATAATGTAGACAATATTTTGAATAATGGTACAGCAATTTTTAGTAGGGACTCTGTGTTTGTTATGCAATAAAAAAAGTTGTCGACCTTCTGACCTTGAAATTAATTTTACACGGCATTTCTTATATCAATTTCCACGAAACCGAGGGTAGACTTTCGCTTCCAGGATTGCAAGAATGCGGGATGCGCCTTCTCATTTCTCGATAATGCAAAGATGGTGTTTTTCAGTAGTCAAAAAGATCAATCTAGGCCGCAATCGCCCTGAAATGTCCTATTTTCACGTTTACGAGGTGTAATATGTATTATTCAGAAGCATAAAGCTGCGATAGCTACATTCTTCTGTAGGTGTTAGATGTTGGATGCGTTAGTGCTGGTGACGATCGATCGTCGGCGATCAGTTAGGACGATCGCTACGAGTCGACGATCGATTTGTTCACAACAACCGATGTTCGCCTGGTAAATAACATTCGGTAGCGAGCGTCAGAATGTAACGAACCGTTAAAGAATAAACATCCATTTAAATAAACCTTCTACACTTCTGTATAATGCAAATTTTGTGCAGGCTTTTAAAAATATTCAAACTCTTTGGACAATCCAATGGTGTAACACGAACACTCTATAGTCAAGCACAAAGAGGCGTTGCACGGTTTCTCGATTTTTCCGACTCCGTCAGCTGTTTCGTCTCTCTTTGTGTCTCGGTCGAGCATCGGATATTTATTTTTACTTTCGCCAAAAGAGACCGTTACCGTTTAACCCTTTTCCCTGACATAGGGGAAAGATTTCGTCGTGTTTTATTGGAAGCAAAACACTGTGCAGGTTTGTTCTTTACTTTGCGGAAGTAAACATAAGTTTGTACAAATGATTTCCCGAATTTATGGAACCATTTATTTGAATAATTGAATTGAGAATACGACTTTCCTGTTTGAAGAAGATTTATTTCTCACAGATGTAAACTATTATTTCGAAAGAAGTTGAAGCAATTTGTTTTCAGCGGTTTCTTTTTACTGTAAGAGAACGACGTAAGAAATTCGCAACCAGTGATAGTTCTTTCCGAGATCATTTTCATTTATAATTTTTCTTTTAAACAACAGCAAACTACGTCATTCGAAACATTGCATTTTGTACCTTCCCATATGTAGGTACATATTATTTTTCTGTAACACTTTATGGATTTCCAGGCTGGGGCGAGTATACGAATCCGCGAAAATAGGCTCCTGTATCGATTGGCAATTTCTGTGAAATACGTGCAGAATAATGGTTATTTTATGGACTTTGACGGTCAACCGGCCGATGGGATTTCATATTTATAGAAATTCGATTAAACGGGTACATATGGCGAATACATGACGCGTTTTTAGTGACACTTCATCAGTACGAATAGAATAAAAACTGTCTTGATTTTCTTTAAATGTCAAACATTTAATGCTATTGATCTGTTTTTACTGATATCGATGCTTTTGGGGAAGGAATACATACATCGAGTTATTTTCAATTAGAGGAGAGCGTAGAAATATTAGATAGAGAGTGAGAATATGAGACACCAAGGTTTTCACTAATATTGGTAGGGTAACTGTACCGATTACTGCGGTATATCATGCTTCGATCGTACTTTATTTTAATATTATTCCTAATTTATCCTGAAATAATAGTAAATGTAAGTATTAAATGAATGCATAAGTTCGTGCCGGATTTGAAAATAAAATTCATTCGGCCTATTAAACATATTCAGAAAGAAAATAAATTTCCATTTAACTCCAGTTTGTTGCAAATCAGGTAGAAAATGTTTATTTTGCATGAAAATCCGCTGTCCAATCATTATTAACGCTTTAGCTCAGTTTTGTGACCCTATTTCTTTGAAAAGAGTCTCATATTGCTATCCAATTAAAAATTTAAAAATTAAGAAAATCTAACGTTTATAAGATTTCAGCACGCGCGTGTATAACTAACATAGGTCTACAATATATATATTGAAATTTTCATTAAGGGGCCAAATAAAAATGTTTTAAAAGAATGCCTTTTTCATTTCTGCACGTAACCTTGTAAATTATAATTTTTGGAAAATCTTTTTTGCACATCATTCCATAAACCAATACTTCTAATTGATTATAAAAAATCAGGTCGTTTGGTACAATTATAACAAAGTTGTCCTGTTTTAAAGGGCGTTCGAATACTTTCGTTACCCACTGTATGTATGTTTATGCAGCATATTCCACATGAAATTTCTGAAATTTCTACGTTTGATTTTTCCATTTATATCTATTCAGAGAATTTCCAGATGAAAAAATAACGTGGGTATATCGTATATTCCTACCTTCGCCTCTACATTCGATTCAAAAATAGCGGTTGGCCTTAATATCAAAATTCTTTGACGACCGAACTCCAATATTTGTAAAACTAGGACGCATTTTAATTGCAAGAGTTTCGTCAGCTTGTAAATTTAACCGTGCATTATTAACCCGGAGCGTATTGGTTTAGAGATACAAATAACTTAATTTTTATTTTATTCCATGTAACTTTTATAGAATTGTTTGTCGAAGTCACTTTGAATTACATCTGTACTGCTACAAACAGTTAAGTTTGTATCGGAACAAGTGAAAAATTAGTCAAGGAAAAATACTTAAAATATTTCTCGTAAGCCACGGAAACGCGATTATTGATTATAAACAGGTTCTATAGAGAGAATAAACTTGTTGAATGTAAATAAATTTGTGTAATTTACAGTTTATTTAGGCACGTATGTATGCATTGGTCTATTGCTTCGCCCAATTTATAAATGCCGGTATTTGTTTAAAATTCGCTGATTTATTTCTGTTCCGCAGGATCGTTTATTACTGTAATGTCGGGGAAATGGTAGAAAATTTCTAATAGATAACGCACGGTCGTGATTGTTTGCTCTGTGATGCAATTTAATGGCGAATTCCTCCATCTGGGGAATCAGTTGGAAATTACGCGTTGCCGGAGAACTCAGTGTTACCGGATAATTATTGTTTCGCGGTAGACTCAGTTTATTTGCGTTTTGAACTTCTACAACAGTGCAAATGAACGTTCGTGCAAGTAGCTGTCGCAGCATTTATATTCGTCCATGCTATCAGGTCGCGGAAAGGAACTCGCTTTATGTGCATTCCGGGATTTGTTTATAAATGCAGTTGGTCAGATTCAGTAGAATGATTTTAGAAGACAAAGCAAACAACATTCTAGACGCTATTGTCACGCGTAAATTAGAGGGTGCATCACTTTTCCATCATAATCAATTTTAACACGGTGAATTGAACTTGTTGAAATGTTATCTTATGGAACCTTTCACAACGAAGAGAATAATCGGACCAATAATTAAACGTGTCGCAGGGATTATTATTTAATGGATGTAAAACAAATACAAAGGAAACAATTAATGTCAACTATGAGTTAATCAAATTTTCAACATCCCTATAGGCTTTTGTATGTTTAATTCTTTGCAGTCGGAGCTATTTTAACTCGAAAATTAAACATTTCTTCCGACCTAGAATAATTCCATTGTATATGATTTTTGTTAATTTTATGGATACGAAATTTTGATCGTAGTACCTCATACAATACTAAAATGTGTAGTAATTGATTAGATACCAACATATTTAATAATGTAAACAATATTGTAAATAATGGTACAGCAAGTTTTAGTGGTGACTGGGGGAGGCAGAGTTCGGCAAAAATTTAATCAACGATTGACGAATAAATTACTACTTCTTGTGTGCTTCTATTATTATTCTAATTACCGATGTATGTACATAGGAAATAGCTCCAGTCTCACGGAACTGTATCAGAATATTAGATGTTTGGCATCGGAAAGCAAAGCCCATGATGTCAAAATCAAACAGACCGTAGTATTGATGGTATAATAGGATTATCTTGAATAATTGCAAGGTGTTATACATAACTGTGTAATTGAACTCACGTGCAGATGTTCAAGGCATCATGTATAGCTTAGCAATAGCTCACTTTCCACGTTTCTATGGTTAAGCTTCCATACCATTTCGGACTCGAGTGGTAGCAAATTATAAATAAAAATAATCTGTTAACGATTATTGGATGCAGTGAATGTACACTTACAATTACATTGTATACAATTAATGAATCTTTAATTGGTAGGGTGTTATCTATAATTATCCAAATGCCCTCATGTATTCAGAAGTTAGAATGTTGCATTTGAAAAACAAGTTTATGGATTAAAATGCAATTGTAATAGCACTTAATTATCTTTGATTATTGGCTGTAATTATTGTTTACAATTTTTATTAATTTTATTCATCTTTCATTCACTTTCTATTTTATCATGTACGATTATAATAATATAATAATTAGTCTGCGGATCTTTATGCAAAATAAAAAATGTTTGCATTGTCAATGGCAAATTCCTTTCTTCTTTTAATTGTCTTATTAAGCTGAAATTAATATACACTGATGTCCTCGAGCCTTCTTAATTCGTCCACTGCTTTAAATTGTACGTGTCCATTTTCGTCATAAATGCATACAATCCGCAGTCTAGTAATAATAAAAGAATGCAACAAATAATATTCAGTTTGGTTGCAAATAACACGGGAGGTAACCATTTTAATAACAATTTTGTTTATACTAATGGTAAGATAGTGTGGGTAAAGTTTTCCATGCTTTGTATCGATGATTTTTATCGTAGAAAATTTTAGAATAACTGTTACGTTTGGTTCCTGTTTTATAAAACGTTTCAACGGTGCAAGCCGGTCGAAATGAACGAATCTCACGATGCTCTTTTGGTAATTGTGGATTAACGACATGCCTCTCTAATAACGATACTCGATAACAATGTTCATTTAAAGAGGTCTATTCCTGGCTCGCTCGGGGCAACAATGCCCGTTAGTTTGGTGAACCTTTCGTCGAGGATCTTGACGTCCCACGGACATCGTGTAAAGGACGTATAGGCGCACGTGGTTACCGTCGATCGCATAGGCGATGTTCGTGAATCAACATAATGCCAAAGAGGCTAACAATAGCCCATTTCAGTTACCGACAAACTTATCGATCATGTCGCTTGACAGGGGACTTGAAATTCATCGGCGTTGTTTCATTAATTATACTACCGTTTCCGCCTCGATTCCTGCAGGATTACGGTGATTTCTCATCAGGATTCTCCCTCGAATCCCTTGTCAGATGTGTTTGTCGCTTGGATTCGCGGAACGGTGAACGTAACTGGTGCAACTCATTCTTTAATTTCCCTCGCACGCGACTTGTAATTATTGTATCATGCTGATTAGGGTGGATTTTTGATCGACGAATTTTTTACCAACGAATACAATACAATGTTTGAAATCGATCGGATAAAAGGATCACGTGGCGCTCTTAAATTAAAAATTTTGAAATTCACCTTAAGGATATTCTGGAGGTATTATATTTTTTCTTGAAGAAAAACCTAAAGTGTCCGGCACTAGAGGACTTCCTCTACTGGGGGGTTAAAGGTCAGGCTAACGCTTAAATGTCCATCGACCTTGCAATGATGGGCCTCGATCGATTTTCTCGACCAATTGCGTGATTTATGCATCGACAACCAATTATTTTGAAAGGTTTTTACCTAAGGGAACGATTTACGGTAATATCGCGTTTTATCGATTCCGGTCGGCCTCTTCTGTACAGTATCGTTCTGCCGGTCTCGTTCCTTCCACCGCTTTTTCCATCCCCCTTCCGTATCCGCTGAATGTGCGATTTGTGTCAGGAATCTGTGGGCTCGTCGAAGAGGAAATTTATTCCATCGAAACTGGAGGAAGCGATGAACCGCGTCCGTGCCGAGTAGCCACTGTATCCTCATTATTCCCCTCTTCCTCTCTTTCTTTCTCACTCTCTATCTTTTTCACTCTCTCTCTCTCTCTCTCTCTCTCTCTCTCTCTCTCTCTCTCTCTCCCCCTCTCTCTCTCCCCCTCTCTCTCTCCCTTCTCCTGATGTATAAATTCCAACGTCCCATTGAATTATGCAGGCGCGCCCATGCAAATCGACTGTAATAAATTTTTGACGGCACGTCCTGGCAACGAATACCTGCTACCTCATTGTGATCCGCACGATTAACATTTCACGATCTTCTTGAGTTTAACCGGGCTCTCTTTGAAGCCCTCTTCCCTTTGAAACAATCAACCCCTTAATTATATTGCTGTCTGTAGACTTTGTAAGGTTCTTGCAAGGATTTTGTAAGACTTTGTATCGAACGCGTAGTCTTGTTCAGGTATACAGGGTATATACAGGATGTCTCAGCTGAAGAAGGCCACCTAAATATCTCCTTTATTTTTAATGGCACAAAAAAAATATTTATGGCATGATTCAGATGGTATCGAAGGAAGAATATCATAGAAGAACAATGTTTATTTGTCCGGTTATTTCTTAATAGTTTTTTTCAAGGACACATCGTTATTTTTTATCGGGAAAAAAACTTATTTTGTTTGTATTCCATCTTGTTAATGACTTAATTATTTTGATGACTGACACAATCATCAAGCAGCTTGTGCATTGGTCTCATTGTCTACGAAATCAGGGGAACAATGACGTCTGTAGTACACGGACGGTTGTATACACGAGAATCGCTTATTAAGAGAAGTAGAGTAACACAGGCTTCTAAAATGGAAACACATTTACGCCTAATGAAGAGTCTTTGTACATTCGTGGTAAGTGTAACAGCAAATTGACCCATTTTAATCCGGTGCATGCCCACGATGCATACACAGATATACATATAAATGAGCAGACGATGCACAATAGGGTTCGCGGGTACAGCGACAGAAAAAATCACATCGGCGCGGCGCGGGGCGGCGCATTCGCATGTTCTCTAAATAGGAAAGAAGTTAATATTACAGTGGAAGAACATAATTGTTCAGTTTCGTTTTGAACGCCAACTAATCTCGAAAATGATTACACGGGTCACGTATTTTCTGCGTTAGATTATATCGCATGCTTTTTTCAATATAGTTCCTCTATATCATTGAGAACATTTCTAAAGTGTTTGTAATAAAGATCTATTAGCTGTTCGTGAACTTAAACCCTTGCCGTATTTTAACGAGACAGACCCGTCATAAAGATTCTAACAAGGTCTAGCAAATATGAATGTTACGTATTTTTTTTTTTAGATGAAATAAAAGATGATTCGTTTGTAATGAATAGACTGCGGATCTTTACGCAAAATAAAAAATGTTCGCATTGATTGCAGGAGACAGGAGCCGAATAAAAATTGTATTCTTCTTTTAATTATCCTATTAAGCTGCACCTAATACGTCGATGTCCTTAAACATGTTTAAAATAAATAAATAAATGCATAAAATCCGCATTTTACAATGCTTAACTATTATTTAATTATGCTTTAATCATGCTAAACTATGCTTCACTTGACTATTAGCTGTTTGTGAACTTAGTGATTCGAGGAAAACCAAATCGTTAAGTACAGATAACATGATACCGTCCTGAATAGTTACAGTTAGTAAGAGTAGTCGTAAAATAGCTAACTAATCATTAAAGTCACGATCAATTTACACGCGAGGTAGTGAAAATTTTCGAAATTCTTTTCCCGAAGCATGGAGCGTTGCACGCGAATGCTCATTCAGTATTAATTTCATTCCACAAAAACCAATTTCGTGCACGCCAGAATGATACTTCACAGGGCACTCTATGTATATGACACCCTTATCGATTAGGGCAACGTCTGACCATTTAATTCTGGTTTATGCTATCAGTTTCTATCTTCGAACGGATTCAAGATAAAATATAGGTCACCGGAGTCGTGTGTGGCCTGTATAATTATACCATAAGATACTTACTAGGTGAATGTGAAACTACGTGCTATGCTGGAGAATCGCTGTTCTGAATTGCAGATGGTATTCGCAATCCGGAATTCTCTATACTCGTCACTGTGTAAATCATTAATCATCGTCGGTGATACTTCGTGCGTGTTGTACAGGTTGTCACAAAATTATATGTATGTCGTGGACAGCATAGCGCGATTTTACACCCCCGATTTAGTCGAAAATGACGTAAACCCCCCCCCCCCGAAAAATTTACCTTGAACGTGAAAAACAATGTAAAAAAACCAGATTTCTTTTTAAGGATTAAGATTTTTTAAATTTTTATACAAACATTTTCTTTTAAGATTTAAAATCTTAAATTTTTATTAATTTTTAGTAATTTTAAATTTTTATAATCTTAATCCTTAAAAAACATTTTGGTTTTTAATAATTTTAATAATTTTTAATAATAATATTAATAATTATCCCATATTCTGCAAAGTTTCAGCTTTCGTTTGAAAAAAATTTCATCGCTCTATATCTCATTTCTATCGAGAGTTCTTTGATTTTGACACAGATTTCGTCGGTTTGGCCCATAGTGCGGAGCAGCGATACGATATGAATAGTTTACGAAACTTTCAAGTCGTTTTCTAAGAGAACTATACAATGAAATGAAAAACAATTTTGACCTTGGTGTTCAATGTAAAGATTCAATGTTAAGCGTGCAGAATCACACGCAATAGTGGTCGCGACATATAATTTTCAGACACCCCGTACATCCGAAACGTTGAAAGTGCACGTGATCAATTTCTTGTCACGTACCAGAAGAGGGGAAACCATGAAACAGTACGGATATCTGTTTGATAGGATATCGATCAGAGAGGAAGAGTGGGAGAGAGGGAAAGGGAGACAGAGACTTATAGAAGGAAGAGGTATAAGAAGATTTTCTTTTCCTTTCGAAGATAAAGACTGGGACGCGTTCGTTTTCTTCTCAACCGATTTCGATTTCGGGCTGCTGCGTCGGTGTTCCTGTTCGAGGCTCGGAGCGACGAGAGTTTCGTGCCCACGACACGATGCTCCCTTTTTCACGGTTGTTGTTTTGTTGATTCGTTGTTTTCACGCCGCCACTTTCGTGAAAGGAGAATGAAAACGGAAGGAAAAGCATCCAGCCAGCTGGCTTTGTGTACAGAGACACCCGTCGCGAAATCATTCGTTTGCTAAACAGACAAGGAGGAGGCCAGTATAAAACAACTCTGATCGAATGTGCGGTTTTTCTCGGCCCTGCGAGAGGAATGCAACTCCTCAATGGCTAGGCGGTTCCAACGAATCCGACGGCACACGTTACCATGAGAAATAAATATTTGCGCATCGTGAGAAACGGAGTCTCCGAGGAGAAGACAATATAAACAGATCAATGCAGCAGTGAAAGAGATGATGAATTAAAACGATGCAGTTTAGTTTTCACCATTTGAAAGTATGTGTATGTGTACATTACGTTTTCTTCGCAATACGATAGTGATTCTATTATTCAAGATTTGTTATTAACCGTTTGCACTCGGTTGTCCCCTCTGAGACACCACTAAAAGTTGCTGTACCATTATTTAAAATATTGTTTACATTATTAAATAAGTTGGTATCTAATCAATAGACTGCGGATCTTTATGCAAAATAAAAAATGTTTGCATTGATTGCAAAAGACCGGAGTCAAATAACAATTTCATTCTTCTTTTAATTATCTTATTAAGGTAAAATTAGTACACTGGTGGCCTTAAATCTTTTTAATACCTCCACCGTTTTAAATTGCACGTACCCATTTTTGTCATAAATGCACAAAATCCGCAGACTACTAATCAATTACTAAACATTTAGTTATTGTATGAGGTATCATACCTATTTCTTATCTATAAAATTTCAGAAATCATGGGGAATGGAAATCGATTTATTCTAGGTCGGAAGAAATGTCTAATTTTCGAGTTCAAATATTTCCGAGTGCAAAGGGTTAAGAAAGAAAATAAATTTTTATTTCACTCCAGTTTGTCGCAATTCAGGTAGAACATTTTTATTTTGCATAAAGATCCGCTGTCTACTAATTAATTTCAAATATCTCCGAGTGCAATGGTTAATAGTTACAATAATAGAAATTTGTATAGATAGAGCCCTACCTAACCCACAGCTAACTTTTCTGTGGATATTTTCATAAAGCTGTGACTGTGAATAATGCATATTACGCCTCATAAACGTAAAAATAGAACTTTGAAAGAAAAATTCCACTGTCATAGTAAAAATTCCAATAGACTAACGTAGGAGATTCTTACACATAATTTTGATAAAACGAGCTTGCCCGCTTAAATGCAATACACCGTCTCCTCGTCACGTGCCACGTTACACGAAGGATTTCCTAATATTCTCTAACTCTATGAGAGCGAAACCGTGTTGCAGGAATTCCGTGTTACATGAAGGAGCTTGCCTGTACTCTTCTTGTGGATTGTATATTGTCTGACCAACAGTATGGATGTTCTCCTTATTGTTAGAGCGCCGCGCCGCACAGTGGTCCGGATCGGAAAATTCGGTGACATTTTCTTATAATGTAGACTGCGGATCTTTATGCAAAATAAAAATTGTCTGCATCGATTGCAAAAAATATAAACTAAATTGAATGTTATTTCTTCCCTTAATGAGGAGAAGTCATATATTGACATCTTCGTTTTTTTAAATTTTCCAACAATTTTGAATTTCATCTACGCTATAAATGCATTAAGATCCGCAGTCTAGTTATAAGTTTTGAACCATTAGAGATATTGAAATGTATTTACAATATTATATTTACGACGATAATTATCAGTAGATGGGAATAAATTTTTAGTGAATTTCAGTGCAAATTTATGGCTCAAGAGTCACCGCATTTTTCGATCCAACAATCATAACTAGACTGCAGGTCTTTATGCAAAATATAAAATGTTTGCATTGACTGCAGAACACAGGAGCCAAATAAAAATTGTATTCTTCTTTTAATTATCCTATCAAGCTGAAATTAATATACTGATCTCCTTAAATCTTGTTAATTAGTCCACTACTTGAAATTGTACGTGTCCATTTCCGTCATAAATGCATAAAATCCGCAGTCTAATCATAACTTACAAAGTTCATCATTTACTTTAATAAATAATTTAATTTCATACAAAATTCATAGCTTACAAAGTGGTCAAAATATTCTGAAAATGATTGATAAGTATTTATAATAGAGTTAAAATAATTTGTGTCGGATAGTACGATAATTTTATAATAATTTGATTAATCTATACTATACACAAGAATCAGAGAAGCCTCTCACGTTTATTAAGTTCACATGTTCCAGAAAAGATTCTTATAAATCTCTTGTGTGCATATTTACCGCATGCTACTGTTAACATATTCTCAAGAAAATATTCTGGTAGCTATTGATAAGTATAATAGAGTTAAAATAATTTGTATCGGAGAGTCCGATAATTTCATAATAATTTGAATAACAACGTCGTAATTGTATTGTAGTTCAAAACTACGTCATAACTGGCAGGTTTATACAACAATTATTCAGCAAATCGTAATAGAAATACGCATGACATTAAAAGCGTCGGGAAAGAGCAACGTTTTCTCTCGTCTGGCACACAAAAATATTCATTGTTCCGTGGTGTTTCAGCGTGGCTGAATGATGAAAGGATCATTTATCTGTATGCATTGCACTGTTCTCTCTGCGGCGTTCGATCGTGGGTAAAGTTATTTTCCGCGCTTCCTCTCTACTAGCTCTTGCGAAGACCGGGTATCAAGCACCTGCGAGCTTCGGAACTGACCCACATTGTACCACAAATAAATCAACAGAACGATGCACGGGAAATATATCTGCGAGGCTTTTTCCTTCAAACGGGATTGCATGTAGCTTGATGCGAAATAATGAGGCAGGTACATAAAAGCTCAGCAATTTACATCCGATATATTGGCAAAAATAATACTTAAAACCATCTGTCGTGTTCACGGAAGTCAGTTAATAAATAAGTTATCCTTCTTCGTTAGCTAGCATCCTGAAAGTGATGTTAATTGCAGCTAGTTGAATGCACGGCTAAATAAAATACTTGTTGTATTCTGATGTATGGTCCGCTTCAAATCGATTCCCTCGGATAATCGAGCGAGTGTTATACAAAATGCCCCATGAACTTTGTCAATACGCGAAAATGTTTTAAGTAAAAGTTACAATTACGTTAAGTTACTTACATACCAAAAACATAGCATTCTATTACGTTGGCAATTAAGTTCGCGACCTCCACATTTTCTCAAACAAAGTCATTTATTGTTACGTACGGAGGCTTTGCCTACGTGACTTTTCGTCCCTTCTTGAAACCACGTGTTCATGCAGGAGGTCCAGCTCGCATGCCCAAATAAATTTATTTTTCCCCTTATGGGAAAGTGTATACATCTGGGAAACTTATACAATCCTCCAGATTTTCGGTTATCCCCACTACCATTTTTAGAGCAATTTGACTGATATATAAAGGGCTCGAACTTGGCCACCACGGGGGCTTAGTTGAAGACTGATCACGTAACTGTACGCGTCTAGTGAGATTGGGTCTGATTCCCTTTCGATCATTTTAACTTGAGAGAAGTTTAGAAACGTGGTTTCAAAGGCAAGTCATTTCATTTACCCCCGCATTTCTCAGTGCGTGAAAACCGAGAGTTCGGGAATTAGATTCCGCGAAAACATACGACACACTACAAGTGTATTCCATCTATCTAAAGAATATACAATATTATACAGCGGCCGAATGCCTGAGATGATACGTAAGAATACATGTGCATTACTTTTCCACACTTTCACGTACCGAGTGCGCATAAATTCAGAAATCGAAGCAGTTTCTTGGCAGCCTTTTGGGTACCATAACACGAATTTCACTACGTACGCTTCCGTTCCGTTTCTGAACGAATAGCATATTTGGAGCACCCTGTCTTCTTCGTATTTCAATTTCTGCTGCATAAATTCTACGAGACTCGAATGAAAACAGCAAGGTGTTGAAAACAATTTGCAATGCTAATGTAAAAAATATATTAAATATTATATTATGCTAATAAACTACGTTGAGTAGCTGTAATATTCAATGCACGTAGACCGAGTCAATAACAATCTAGCTTATAGTGAATTATTTACATTTCAATTTTATTTATTTCTTTCATAAAACGTAATTTTGCACAGTTATTACTATACATATATCTGTTATAAGGAATAATAGATGACAAATACCCTTTTTGCTTGACAGATATTTATTATTAGACGCCGGATTTTATGCATTTATGACACAAATGAGTGAATGCAATTTCAAACAATAATACGATAATAGAATTTGAAAATATTGTTATTTATTTATTTTCAATCTGTTACATATATTCAGAAGAAGACTTTAAAAAAGTATTAATATATTATTTTCACTAGATTAAAATTACCAGTGAAAAATATAAATTCCTAGTTAGCTCCTGCGATGTATAATGGATGCACGAACTTTTTATTTTGAATAAAGATGTGGAGTCTATTTGTTATCAATACTGAGTTATTATGATTGCAATAATTACAAACCATCACATTCGCATTGACGCCGTTATATGATTTTTCGTACCAAACTATACTTTTCAAAATTTCCAACTTTTTGTTTATGCAGCAAGTTGTTGTCTCACTACAATCACCATAACGCAAACTTAAAATTAAATAGAATTTGTTACAAAAACACCGTGCTATATGAAAGTAGATTTTTTCCTTTTCTTTTGCGATTTCAATACCAATGACATTTTAACAATGCGATGATAATCATTCGATTCTAATGATCGTAAAGAAAGCCAAACAGAATTTCTCGAATCAGGAACACAAATTGAATTTAAACATTCGATGGAAGAGGTATCGGTAACGGGCTGTCAAACTTGGTGTAATGGATTGCGGAAATTTCCAAGTTGTTCGAGCATCGTATTTACGGATGGTAATACGTGTGTGGAAAAGTCAATTTGTCAATTTCAGTCCGACGTTATATTTCTCTTGCGACACTGTAGACACGATATCTATACGCTACCAGAGATTTTAGTAATAAATCGTTTTCCCAAGAAATTGAATTACCCTCCGATCAATTACTCTTATGACACTCGATAATTTCTCTCCTTACAATTCTTCATTTCTGTCTTCTGTTCGATATGTTGAAAATGAGGGGGGGGGGGGCAGCTAAAACCGGTCGTGCCGTAAACACCCACCCCCGGGACAGCCAATGGGCTGCCCCTTTACAACGACACTATTGTCTTGAGATTATCGCTGCTCGCGGGACCAACTGTTCGTATTTCTCCGCAGCAAGCCTTCCCCTAGATATTCCGATAATCATATTCCATTACTTGCAGATTTTAAGTTAAAGTTAACATTAAAATTAATATTAAAATGGAAGTAAAATTATTGTACTAATTTTTCTTTTCTGTTCCAGGTCATCGTTGACATCTCCAAGGAGTTCCAGATATTCTACAGTCCAGGTAAGTGTGGATGTTGTATTATTATTTTTTGTTTTGATTTATATTCTTTCGCACAGGGTTTAATCCACGTTCTTTTCCAAACGTAGAGAAGGACAGCGCGGGTAAAGAGATGGACTCCGCGTCTCTTTCTTTCCCATACGCTGTCCTTCCTTGCGCCCGAAACGTTCATCGTCAATTAAACCACTATAAATACAGTTGAAATTGTATCGTGTTTGGTCTTATTTTAATCAGAAAAATTCCACGAATATATTGATGAAAGTTTCATAAAGAAATAATTAATAATAAAAAAGATTGAATATTGGTGTTACATTGTGAGGACGCCACGGGTCTTTGAACTGTGCCGACGACTGCGACTCTCCGCGTCGCATTTAGTAGTGGTTCACACCGATATACCCGCGCCAGGATCAGATTACTAAAGTGGAAGGGATATTTTTGTTAGCGTTTATCGTGCACAGCCTTTTTGCGTTTATATTTACTGTATTCAGCAATTTAAATGGAAGTTCTCAAGCACAGAGTAGTATTGCATCCCTCAGCATTAAAGACCGACTCTCGCACCAGGCACCAGCAATATGCAGGGCTAACCTCGAGTTCTAATTGCTAGGATGAATTGTTACCGCCGAACTTCACGAATCAATATTTTACGCTGACCTTCTAATTATTGTTGTTCTACCGCTTCCGTATTCGGAAAACAGAATTCCCCAGAATCAATATGCTTCTCCTTGGAAACGTTACTTAGTTGATCGATAAATTACGTTTGCACGTCTGTTTCTCCCGTCGTAATCACGGAGGATTACTCGAGTCGATTCAACTGAATATCGAATTGGAACATTTTAAAGCCGCACACTAATAGTTGTGCCGAATTAAAAATTAATAATTAGACTGCGGATCTTTATGCAAAATAAAAAATGTTTGCATTGATTGCAAGACACAGGAGCCAAATAGAAAATTTTTTTTCTTTTAAGTGTCTTGTTAAGCTGAAATGAATACACTGATGTCCTTAAATTTTCGTAATTTTTGTCATGAATGCATAAAATTAAATTAATGTTATTAAAAAAAAAAGATTAGTTGAAGATAAATTTTTGAAGTCCACTGGAAATCAGTTTGGTAACGACCTCTATATAATAATTTAAAACGCTGCAAGACGTTAATTGTACTTAAAGTTGCGACAAGAGAGGCTTTTTTTTGAAAATATAAATTACAAGTTATGGTTTATACACTTTATTACGGTTTACCTTTTGTCTATTCCTGAACTATCCTATTCTCGTGAATGTTGTTCGTTGCGAACTCGCATAATTCCAGTCGTCTATTTTTCATTCGGAAACTTTCGTAACGACCGCTCCCGTTAATAGATTAAAGATTTCCGGCAAACCGAAAGAAAGCGGCTGCAGGAGGAAAACAGTTCCCTCGAGGAACCTTACTTTCCAATCCAATTTACTGAAATAATCCGACCGGAAGTTTCGGTGGCCGACTAATTCTTAAGCAACATTATTTAAGAGTATAAATAGACGGCAAATAAAGATGCTCGCGAAAGTCAGCCCTTTCAGGAGAAAATCAAAGGGGAAATTTACGTCCGCAAAGCTTGAATGATTCTTGCCTCTTCTCGCTATACTTATACGTATATGTATACTCTACTGCTGCAAGCAGCGTTTCCTTTCTAAGAAAATCGAAGAAAAATTACTCGTACACGGTTCCTACGTACCCATGGTCAAAGTAATTTATATTTCATCATTTGTTAAAGGAACAACAAGCTTTCCTTTTGATAAGAAAATGTTCGAAAATGCATATAATCACAGTTAATACATGTAATCGTGTAATAATATTATAGTAAATTGATAACTATGAAATAATATTCTGCATTGATCGTATACTTTTTAACCGTGACAAATAAAATGTTTTGCATTGATTGTGGGAAGCGGGGATAACATAAAAATTGGTTTCATCCCTTAACGACTTTCTTATATAGTAAAAGCAACAATACAACATTCTCGAATTTTTAAAATCTTTTACCGTTTTATATTTCACCCAACCAATTTCTTCATAAATGCATAAAGATTGGCAGTCTAATCGTCACACTTACTCATTGATTCAACGACTACCTTCTACAACATTAATTATTTCAAATTATATTTAATAACAAATTCTCTAAATGTGTCGGTAGTTAACCCATGCAAACAAAAGTTGGTATATCTTCCGTTCTTAGAAACGATCGGTACAAAGAGTAAATAAGATGTGTAAACGTTACACGTAATTCGTAATGTATTCATGATAAGATGACAAAAATGAGTAGATCAAATTTAAAACAATGAACATATTGAAAAAATTTAAAAACGCTCTTGTATTAAAATAAGTGAAAAAAGAAATAAATGTATATGAGGCTCCTGTATCTCGCAATGAATGTAGACGATTTCCATTTTGCACAAAAATCCGCAGTCTAATAATATCACCTTCTCATTTTTCATGTAGTTCCCCCATGAAATTTTTCGTATATGAATATTTTGAATAATTATTGTACATTTAAAAGTTTTTATTTTGGCTGTATCTCATTTAAGTTCGTTGGTTGATATTAACCAGTGAATGGGTGTTACTTCTAGGACATTATTCTGAAAGTACATTTGTTTAACCGTAGCACTTTGCCCAAAGGTTACGTGAAAATACAGTTTAATGCAGTTGCACGTTACATATGTACAGCATGTATAAAATAGAAATTATCTGTTCGTTTTTTATGACAATTCTTTCGACTGCATGTCCTTTTATTAATACAGTTTATAGGTATACGATGTATTATTATATGTAAATAATGTTTGAAAATAAAAGGATGTTTCGAATTCGTTCAAGTTTTAGACTGTGGCCGGATAAAAATTTTAAACTCAATTTCTGAGGAACCGTGTATATTAGATCTCCGTCTTTTGCCAGAACACCAGCGATATTATCTGCAAATTGCATAGTTGCGTTGGGATTACCAAGATAGGAAAGTTACAGGGCACGCGTGCTCTTCAAAGTTCAAAAATGCAGTTTAAAGTTTCATGATATGTTTCAAAAGAAATTTGTTTCGCATAAATAAAGAAACAATGCTCAAGGGGAGGTTCCAGTCTAGATCTTTGAAGAAATCGAATTTTTTGTTACATTTTTCACTTCTTTGATATTTAAAAAATAAAAGGAATTTATGGAATTTGTAGAATTACCAAAGTTTCAAGGCTTTCAAACATTAAACAACAACTTTCAACATGATTTTCTCGGTACATGCCTTTTTGAACTAGTGGAACAAATATCTCAAAAACTATTAGGCCTTAAGTTATGTTTGTTTAACGCTGCTCTTCAAAATCGGACATTTCACGTGCAACAACTTAATAGACCCGAGCCGTGGAGGAATAGGACCATGCTTCGTTCTAGTTTCCGGCGGAAAGTTTTTCAATGATTTTCCTGTTCTTGTGCTCGTTCGTGTCCCGTACTCGGGCGGCCGATGCGACGTGTCTCTCGCGAGAAAATGCAACTTTCGAGGGCGGAAAAGTTTGATATTGCCGGACTTCCCGAATCGACTGTTTTCTGACATCCACGATGCAAACGCCGCTATTCCGCGTTACTCCGGCGAAAACAGAAGTTAAGAAACGAAATCGTTCGGTCTCAGTGGTTCCTCGCGTGTCCCGACTTTTCTCGGCTATCACGTAGTGAACAGCCGCGGATGGAGTTTAAGGTCAGGTTAGCATGAAAGCGTTCCGACTGAGCAGCTTCGCTGCTCGCCGATGTACATACATAGGTACATGTCGAGAGAAAAATTACAAATTTCATCGAGCATCGAATTTCGTTTTAATTTACGTGGAAACGCATTCGATCGCCCAAGCGATCTCCGGTGTTGTCCTTGCAAAGTCTAACGTTTTGTTTGCCTTCCTCTTTCTCTCTCTTCTCTCTCTCTCTCTCTCTCTCTCTCTCTTTTTTATATCGACCTTTTCGCGTTCATCGTAATGAACTTGAATGGAAACTTAAGAAATTACTTTCTAAATTGGCAATCTCGCAATCAGAACTGTGTTTCCTTTAGCTAATTTGCTAAAGTGGGCTATGCCCAGAAACGAAGTTTCTCGATTCTATCAGCTTTGGTTAGATTTCCTAACACAACGGGAACTATTTAGTTTCCATTTTATCTGTGTTATTTGAACGTTTAACTTTAGCTATTTCAACTCGAAAATTAAACATTTCTTCCGACCCAAACTATTTCCATTCCCTATGATTTTTTCAATTGTATGGAAATGAAATTGGTATAATACTTCACACAATACCTAGATGTTTAGTAATTGATTAGATACCGATATATTTAATAATTTAAACAGTATTTTGAATAATGGTACAGCAATTTTTAGTGGCGCCTCAGAGACACCATTCTCCTTCCGTAACCAGAGATCTTTGCCTTTTTCCTATACATTTTTATATTTGTCCTGTAAATTTAGACGAGGAGATGTGAGAAATCCAAGTTTCGATCCTGCAGAATCAATGGTTTAGTAGTTATAAATGTTTACAACTGAGCAATTTCCAATGTTTTCGACAGGTTAGAATACTTCCATTCCCTATGATTTTGGAAATTTTATGGATACGAAATTCATATAATATCTCATACAACACTGACTATTTTTAGCACTATTTTTAGTAATTTTTAATATTCATACTATGTTTCCGAAAAATTAAAAATCATCTCAATCTTTGAAGGTTCATTTGATTTGAAGATAAGTACGAAGAGATAAGTACGTTTTTCAATAAATTAGTCTAGTAATATCCCACAAGAAGTAGCTGTAAATCCTGAGAAATTAATGTTATGGTATAATTCGATACGCTTGTTGCGTATTGTTTCTTGCGTGTTGTTTCTTGGATAATCTAATAGGTATCTACTTCAGTTATTGGATGGCTGATTGAATGAATTAATGAATGAACGCTAGACAGAAGAGGTGGTTTTGCGTTATCAGGACTTCTCACGCGAGGCAATGGAGAAAAAACGAACGGGGACAACGGATTTCTATTTTCGATGCGATATAACGCTGGAAAGTAAATTGTGTTTTCTGCTTCCGCGATGGAACAGAAATGTTCGGTCTCGTTGCTATCGTCGAAAGCGACTGCATTCAATAATCTTGAAACCTCGCGGGATCGAGTTACCATTATAGAATCACTTTTATAATCTTTTATAATCTCTTCCGAATATAATTTAACCTGTTTTTCGTAATTATCGTAAGTACCGAATTATTCTTGCACAGAACTTTACGCAGTTTAAATATTTATACTTTTGATGCATCAGTTTTCTTGGATATTAGTCGATTAATTTCGAAAATCAAGAATCCGAAGCAAAATCGAATGAAAAATTTCATTCCAGTTGAAACTGATTAGATAGTTATAATTTTATTAATGCTCCTCGAGATATTCGACATTACGAAATCGTTATTACTAGACGGTGGATTTTATGCATTTAATGACAAAAATGGGTACGTACAATTTCTAACAGTAGAGGTATTAAAAAGATATAAGGCCTTAATAAGATAATTAAAAGAAGAATGAATTTGTTATTTGGCTCCTGTGTCTTGTAATCAATGCAAACATTTTTTATTTTGCATACAGATCCTCGCAGTCTAGTTATTACTTGAGTTTTTAGAAATACTATGTTAACACAAGACAGAAATAAATTATTTTCATGACTGTTATGTAAACTCGACCTCATTATAAGGATACTCACATATGGACATACATAAAATTGTTACCCTTATCTTGTTATGGAATGTATAATATAATATCAGTTCAGAGATTCTCATGCAAGAACCCGGGCTTATCTTTAATCGACATTTGCAAACATGTGCTCCTTTACTACGTTTGCATACGCTGGCTAGTGGAGACAAATGCTAGACGAAATCGAGTTACCTTAATTATATTTTATATATTAAAACAATCTGAAATAAAGCGAATCGTTATTTACGAGAGCAAACTTATTACATAATCCAATAAGTAGACTGCGGATCTCTCTGTATGCAAAATAAAGATTGACTGCATCGATTGCAAGAAATGGAAACCAAATTGAATGTTATTTCTTTCCTCAGCGATTTTAATAGAGAAGAAATCGTATATTGACATTTTCATTTTTTTAGATTCAACAATTTTGAATTTCATATAAGATTTTGCTATAATTTTTCTATAAACTATTTTTGGAACAGGACAGGAAAATAACAGTAAAGAAGAGTTAAAACGAACTGTATTATGGGCAATCAAGATCAACTTGTGTTCATGCATTATTTTCTAAAAGATTCTGTACTTCAAACCATCTGACGACACCTTCTTTCCATTTTTTGTTATTTTCAAGTTCGTCCGATGGAAGCCTTTGCTCGAAATGCAGCAAAAAGAGGTAATCACTGGGCGCCATGTCAAGGTTAGGGCGGGCGGTCGAAAATTTCGCAGCGAAATTGCTGCTCTTGAACTGTCATCGAATAGCTTAAATTACGGACGAGGGAATTTTTTGACGACGGACGTGGAAAGTTAGTAAAATGCGACTGCAGCACGATAATACTGATGAAAACCATTAATTGGTTTTATTTTAAAAAATTAACTTTATACAGGGCGAATCTTGTAACATGACGAATTCAAATAACTCGTCAATTATTTGTTGCCCGAACAAATTTTTCAAACAAAGTTATACGGCTCCTAAATGAACAAAAATGCGAAGATATGAAGGTCATCTTCAGTTTTTTTCTATTAGGAAATATTTCATATACTTAGTCAACGTGATTATTAACACGACTTCGTTTACAACGGCAATTTATTTTCTTAATTTAATTTTAAGCCATATTTGGTGCAATACTTATTTACGCAGAATTTGCTGCTGTATCCGAATTCGAGAGAAAATATTGGGCATTCATTCCATTTAAAGCACTGAAGATGACCCTCGTATCTCGATGAGAAGTCAAATAACAAAAAACTGGATTACTACAAACTGGAAGTGAAATAGAAATTTATTTCCTTAATATTTTTTAAGAAGAAATATTTTTAAATAGTATTTTTAAATGCTTCTAATGCTTTTTACAATTTTAACTGACAATAATAATTTACTGTATAAATTACTATAATTTAAATTACTGTAAATTACCGTATAAATTTATCACAATAATTAAATTTACAGTATAAAATCCGTTGTCAAGCTATTACCGATATTACATTAGGAGAATTGGGACACTACCACCGCGTTTAATTGTTATATGGGTTAGGTTGACAAACACTCGACTTCCTGCAAAAAATGACCAGACATTCAGCAGAACAGGAGGAAACAAAAGAAAACTGTCCTTCATCAAAAACAGAACAAACACGGTTAAAAAGAAGGCGATCGCGTCGCTGAATGGGTTTCTGTAGCCATTTGTTCGTTGAATCCACAAAAGGTTGATTTACGTGGTTTTGTCTGTCAAGATTCTGCTCGCATGTCCATGCCGAAGGTGAAGACAATGGACAGTGTCTTTGCGTTCAGGAGTTCTACTACTAAAAAACTTTGTTTTCTAATTATTTGTTTTAGTACAAATAAATCCCATTAAAAGAGAGTTTGTACGTGTTTTTGACGAGAAATTTTTTAATTTTTAAGTGTCCAAGTTGCAAGTTTCTGAGAAAACTTGCCTGAAAGTTTTCTGACCTGTTCGTGGATTATAATTTATTAAAGAGAGATGGAAGAGTTCAACGGGTTCAATAGCAAACGGAAAGTTTGCATTCGACCTCTCAAACACGTCACACTAGAAAGAAGTAAGTTTCGACGTGAAAAAGGCAGGCCGTTCGGAAGCAGAATACTACATATACCGGCACACGTACTCGTGTACATAGCTATGCACAACAGACTTTATTGACGTTCCGGAACGTCTCCTCGGAAAGATATATCAATTTTTCTCTTCCTGTTACATTCATTCGAAACAATCTTATTGCGAAACATTCCTATACGCCATACGCAATTGAATATATGGACCAAATCTCCAATCCGTTGTTTTTTTTTATTCGATTTAATTATCGAATACTGTACAACACAGCTTTTAAGGAAATAATATTTTTAAAATGATATCTTAATATTAGTTTAAATAACTAGTTTAAATAGCAATCAAGATTAATTTCTTTTCTTCTTTTTTCCTCAAGTATTCAATTAATTACATCCATGCAAACGTCGAATTGTTAATACATAAACAACATAAATCTCTTCGGATATTAAAAAATGAAGTGTTACTTTTCGAAGTTTTCTAGATATCGTAATATTCATAGTAAAAATGTTTCATATCTACTCCTCATTGAAGAAAGATGTGTTGACAAATTATACTGATTTTAGCTGATTAGAAATTAACATTTAAATCAGATTATTAGACTGCGGATCTTCAAAAATTATCTGCATTGATTGGAAGTAATAGAAACCAAATTGAATGTTATTTTTTCCCTATGAAACTGTATCTTGGCATTCTCAATTTTTTCAAGTTTCTAACAATTTTGAATTTTATCTACTTAATTTTAACCAACAAAATAAAAATGTTTTGCATTGATTGTGGGAAGCAGGAATAACATAAAAATTGATTTCATCCCTTGACGACTTTGTTACGTTAAAAGTAATGTTACAACATTCTCGAATTTTAAAAATCTTTTACTATTTTTTTGATGTGACCCAACCAATTTCTTCATAAATGCATAAAGATCCGCTGTCTACTGATAGTGTACGCACACATTTCGGAAACACGATCCATATTTCCAGAATTTTCATATACGTATTTCCAGAATTTTCATATCCGTATTTACAGAAGCTTCAAGCAAAGTCAAATAGCTCGAAAGCGGCGATTAGGATTTGCAAAATGTAATATTTACATTCGTCGATGATACGATATTCAATCAGCTATGTCTCGGAGAGGCAAGTTTCTCAAGTCTGATGTATTTCTAAGGAGAACTAACTGTCACCTAATTGGACAGCCAACTCTGCGAGGGTGGAATCGATAACGCCACGGAAACTCGAGGTACACGGCGCTTGCCAAAATGGTTTTGGCAATACACGGGAACGATACGGGGTTTTATTCTAATACAAAACCGAGAACGAAACGAGGTGATTTTGGAACGCGTTCCGATACTGATTTCGCTCGATGGATGGGGTTATTTTCTCGCGAACGATACCGGCGCGACGCCACAATAAATAATCATTTTATGTCGGGACGGCAAACGAAACATACTTTCAACTGAAATAAATTCTAATTTAATGTTCGCGTTATTTCGTATACTCTCCCAGTTCACCGTAACTGTTTCAAAAGATTACTTCTCCAACTGTTTATCGTATCGAGAAAGGTATCGCAAATTCTTTGCTAAAATTGTTTCAAATTTCGTTCAAATTGTTTTCATCATACAATACTAAAAATCACTATTAGACGACAAAAATGAGCTACTGACAATTAAGTCAAAATGAACAGTCTCAAAACATTAATTCACTAACTGTTTATCGTATCGAGAAAGGTATCGTAAATTCTTTGCTTAACTTAAAGTAAAAATTGTTTTTTTTTTCTATATTAATTCTAAATGAGGCGATGCTGATATTAATGGTGTAATTGCGTGCAGATATTTTTTCGTGGTGAAAAAAAACGAGATGTCTGGAGAAACTGGAGAAGTTTTCGTAATAGTCCGAACGATGTGCACGCGACGAAAATAAACGAGTGCATTGGCCTCCGGGTCCAAGAGGGTAATCGATAATAAAAAGACGTCGATAAGAAGGAACTTTGCCAAATCGATATCCTCGTTGGAATAAAGATAACATAATTTAACGAGCAAAGAAAACAGAATGAGCAGATGTTTCTTCTGTATGAACGGACTATTTTATGGAATCATGTTAGCATTCGGAATAACCCTTTGTTACACAAATTCGTTACAGTTTACGAAGAATATTGTCCATTTTAAAGAACAATGATTTTTATCAATTTTAATTTCGTTTCTTTGTCGAAATTACTTCGGCAAGAACTATCAACAAAATTAAACATTTGTTACACAAATTCGTTACAGTTTACAAGAATATTGCCCATCTTTAAGAACAACGATTTTTACATAAGTAGGAGTTGCGCTAATCTATGTATAAGCATCAGGGAATTCTGCATTGTCAAAGAATGAATTTACATTGTCCTTTGTGAAAGACAATTCAGTGCGAGACCTAAGACAATTCTTTGAATCTGTATCTTACGACCGGCATAAATTATGATAGGCTCGCCAAAGCATCAGAGAATACCGGCCTATTTAAGGACGAAGTTACTTAATCTTTTACAGAAGTCAATTCTTTTTACCGACTATTCTTGGAATATTTTTATCTTTTGAATTTGAAGTTCTGTTTTACACGATGGACACGTTCCTAGATATGTTCCTCCAAAATACATTTTGGTTTAGAGGACATGTAATATATGTTAACGAACAAAGAAGTTCGATACAAAATTATTGTATACATATATCGAAAAATAGAAGTATTGTTCCTAGCAATGATTAGGAATGATGTCAATTCTTAGATAAACCGCTTGGTTTAAAGCAATGATAAATAAATGTAACAATTCTAAAATAGACCACTTGGTCTAAAGCAATAATAAATAAATAAATAAATAGACTGCGGATCTTTATGCAAAATAAACGTGTTCTGCATTTATTGTGGGAAGCAGGAATAAAATAAAAATTGTTTTCACCCCTTAATGACTTCGTTACATTAAAAACAACATTACAGTATTCTTAAATTTCTCTAATCTTTTACTGTTTTATATTTCACCGAACCAGTTTCTTCATAAATGCACAAAGATCTGAGAGTCTGATTGTGAGATCTGAAATCTAGAAAAGTGAACACTGTAGAATAGATTTGAAGGAATGACTGGTTTCCACCACCAAGGGGAAATAGTGGCCAATCGTCATTCGGGAAATTTCCTTTGTCGGTCACTGATCCCCGCGACATGGACATCGTGAAATTGACGATTGAACAGTTCTACAAAGGTTTACGAGCAATCAACACGAACGCTCGGACAGTTCCATGCAACATACAAAGGACCCCATATGTACAAACCGACAGTTATTTCGAAACGACAATTCTTCCTTCTCATATCGAAAGATTTATATGTGCTCTAACATTCGAGAACAAACATGATCGCTTAATCCTCTATTGCTGGACTATTGTTGAATGGTTCATATTTTTTTTAGAGATATCAAGGTCACCTTCATTTTTTTTAAATTAAATCACCCTTTTTTAAACACCTACAATGATAGTCCCTTTCATTAGGAATTCAGTGACTATAATTAGCCCCATGCACGTATAAACTTTCTATAAGTAGCTCCTAGTCCATATAACAGACACAGAACATTATTATTTTGCATTAACCATTAAAAATTCGCGGTCTACTCGTTAATCGCTCACTAATTTAGGAAGCCCCGTATTTGTAGACTTCATACTTGGGCTTTAAGAACAACAAAGATATTTGAGGTGGCAACGTTAGGTGACCCACCCTGTAGATCTGTGAATTTCTAACCGGACAATGTTCTATTAAAGATTAGGATGTAACGTACTTCACTATAGAGTCTTCATTTGGCGCAGTATGTTTGCTTTTCCATTGCAGTATTTCCCGTGATTGATTTCTGTATAACGAAGCAGTCTTATACGATATAATGAATCAATAATTAGTTTATAAGTTATAATGATCACGTAGAATACAATAACACGACAATGATTATTCTGGAACAGTACAAGTACACAACTGTTTGAAAGCTTCAAACGACTTTGTAAATTAACGAACATACATAGAGATATACAATGTCCGTAGCATGTCCGTCACAAAATGATAATTATCACGTAGAATATAGTAATACAATAATTATTATCCTGACTCTCATTGTCGGTATCAGTACGCAACCGTTTGAAAGTCTGTTGACGATTTTGTCAACTAACGAATATAGAGATGTGTCCGTACAGTTACGTCACAAAAGTACGAACCAAGTAAATTCCTATACAGTTAGAAGTGAAATGTTCTCGCGCTGATCATTTCTCGTGTATTTCATCAACGCGTATGTAGTTCGTGATTCGCGATACGTTTGCGATAGGTGAATATCGCGATTCGTGTATTCGTGTGAAAGCTCTGTAGGAGTGTGTTTCGATGAGTATCTCAATCTTCCAGACTATATGTACATAGATCTGAGCTGCTCCTGTAGGCAAAGGGACCAGGAGGTAGGTCTGATCAGTTCACACAAAGCTAATGCAGTACATAACGTAGCAGCTCTAGCATGCCAGTAGACGGGGAATTACAGGTCCGCAATACATCTACATACATTGGTAGATACAAGGCCTTTCTGAAACTCTACCATCTCTGTAGATTGGTACTCAACTACTTCGAGTAACTACGATATACCATTCACGTCACGGCCTGACCACGCAACATACAACTACTCTCTCTCCGCCTCCTCCTCTTTCTCTCTCTTTACTTAAGTGGTTATACAGGGTTTCCCAAAATTCGTCAACTTCCCGAAAGGGGGTGAAATGGTTCCTGAAACCATTTCAAGCGACGTTTTTCTTTGCAAAAATGTTATCCGCGGCTTTGTTTAGGTGTTGTTAACGAAAAACACGGACCGGAGCGCAACCTTAATAACTCCTAAATAAAGCCGCGGATAACATTTTTGCAAAGGAAAATATCGCTTCAAATGGTCTCAGGAACCTCCCATTTCCACCCTGGGATATAAAAGTATATTGTAGGGCTGTCCTAAGATATTTGGTGGCTGTGGGCTACTAACAATAATGTGGCCCTTTTCATAAAAATGTACGCGGAAGATGAAGCAGGAGCAGGGTGACCGGTGAAATTTTACAAAAGATTCAGAACTAGAAAAAGTCAATACATTACCAATAAATAGATAAAAATACAAAAAATAAAAATACTAAATTGCAAAATTTAGCCCTGTGGTTAGTGTGGGCCTTATTATATGTAACACAATGTAACATGTCAGTGGTCGCTAATAGTATGAACGCAGATGCGACATTAAATAAATAGAAAAAAGAGAAAATAATAGGATTTTAAAGACACTTGATATTGTGTTAAAGACCCTCGATTTTAAAGACAATTGAATTTATCAGACTTACACATTAGGATAACCCTTTAACGCTTGACCTAGAAACAGCCTCTATCCAGGCACCCATAGTGCTGTGCAAAGATGACAAGTTGATTAGGCAAAGGAATGCGGGTCTGATTGGCGTTCAATAGCTTGATCACTGTTTAGAATCTAATGACTCTACCTCCTATCACGAGTATTTTTCTAATTGGCTGAAACGGTCACACGAACAAATCGGATTGCCTGATGAACAAAGCGTATAAAGGTGGAGTGGACCGAGTGGAGTACTTCTCGTACCATTGTGTCAGCCCACTGGTCAACTTGTTATCTCCACAGAAACTGCAGCATAACATTACTTTGGCAATGGTTTTTCCTCTGTGGGGCCCATGCACAGACCCCAATATCAATCTACGAGTATTCCGTTTCCTCGGTACTGATGAAGCAACAAAGGTATCCCGGGGGCAACACACTTCCTGTACAGTAAACTTTACTGCACTCGCTACGTATGATTCATACAGGAGCATTCGTTATAGGCAGCAATTGTCACACAGATTTATTGTTCAACGAGACAACCGTTCGCTAACCGTGTCATATATGTATATACATATATGTAAGGGACTGTCGTAAAGGTTGGGGCACGTTTTGTTTTCTAGATTATGTAATTAAATAGACTGCACACTTTCCACTAATTGACTCAACGGAGTTTATCCAATAACGAGAGAAGCACAAGCAAACCACATCTTTGCGATTCGAAGGTAACACGTCAAGTGAGGATCATTCGGGCTAGAAAATGGAACGATACTATGAACAACCTACGGTTTCATAAACAAATTGAAATAAACTGATATTGAATCGATCATTCCTTGTGTAGAATAATAGATTAATTTTTGCTTCTCAAAACATATTTTCAAGTTTTATGGAATTATTTCGTAGATTAAAACCGACCGTCAAAAACTATACAGGGAAATGTTGTTTAGAATGGTGACCTTGACAACATATTTTAAGGTCATTGAAATCGAAGTATACGTTGGATTGGCAAGGAAGTAATTTCGGTATTTTAAGGTGAAATAAAACCCAATTTTTCAATTCAAGCAATGAACTTAATCCGTAGGATATTTCGATTTTTGTTCGATGATCTTTTGCATCTTTCTGGTAGCTTCATAATTCCGCGCTCGTAAAACTTGAAAATTTTCCTGATTTTCCTTTCCAAATGGGGAAAACAGATGTACAAAATCATATGTATATGGCAAGTATCTACAGGTACCATCTGCTTGTATAAAAACTAATTATACGCAATCATTCCTTTTGCAGTATTTATCCTTCCACATTGGCTGTTATAAAAATCAATGGGAGTTACCGGATAAAATAATTCCTTATTCCTGCGATGTAAAATCTTAAGTCTAAATTCTTAAGGTATCTTCGAGAAATTAAAGCAGCATACATGCGCTATCATTATGCCTGAAACTACACAAATGCGCGCATTAAAGCTACGTTAAGCTACAAGTGCAACAAATATTATGCAACGATATACTGTTTCCATAGTACCATATAAGATAAGAATGTCGACGTTCTCAAGACTTAGAGTTTGCGAATCATGTTTCGGTAGAAACTTTGTTGGACACGACCGTGGACATAAACTCTATCTAGTGCGCTTTAACTTTGCTATGCAGCGATCTTGAGCTGCTTGTACAACTTAGGCGCATCGTATATTTTAGGTATATGTATATCTAGGATTTAATATGATTATATAATGTTTATATAAACATTTTAGACATTTAAATAATCCTAAAGTGTAAAAGTAAAAACAATTTAATGAAACGCTAAAACAAGTGTTTAGAATCATGTGGGGAAATCATTCTGTTTTATATAATTATTTGATGTCTTATTATTTTAACCATTTTGTGATCAAAGGTTTCGTCTTCAACCATAGACACAGACCTACAAAACGTACTTTTTAAATTTTCGATAAAGGCCCACATGAGAAAGTTGTAAAAAGCAACTTTTAGTATTTCGTCTACAATTCCGATCAATTGTGTTATTTTTTAACAAAATTTTTTTCACCTCCTGTAATAAACTAATTGCTCTGGCTTCCCAGAAGAGATAAAATCGTACAGTACAATATGAAAACTAAAAAAGTTATCGTCTTTTTCAGAGCGTCCGAATATTAATTCGAGTAACTGTATTTACGAATTCAGTATACATTACAGCATAACTGTGATCAGGCGTCGCGACACGCCGGGTTAACTATGGATTATCATGTACTTTAGAGAGTTTCGAAGTGCATACTCGCTGGGGTGCAACTGGTCTATCGTGTATCTGGTGTACGTGCAGTTTTCAGCGACTGCATCTATGTATAAAACCAACTCCCAGAAGTAGCCCGTGGGATTAGCAAACGTCATTCCGTTTCCTAAAATGCGCAATAAGTTTTCGGAACGACCGTCTAGGCACGTTTCGATCGGAGAACGGGGCAAAGAACGTGGAAGAATTATTCGTAGTAGCGGGTCGAGCAAGCCGGTAACACGATAAAATACGGAGGAGCTCCAAAATTCAGCTGGTTCACTCGATTAGAGTCGATAACGAAAAATGGCAACTCGATAATGGAGGACGAACATTCTGTCGTAATAATTGCCGACTGGAAAGGAGACCCTCCTTCGCCGAAGGAGAAGACCATTGTGCCGAGTTTCCTTTCTTATATTTTTCATTCGCTTGTCTTTTTCTTTCCTATGTCTTCTTCCCACTTTCACGTTTTTCACCTTGATCTACTTGCACTCTTTGCAATCCGGTTTCTCTTCTGTTTACCTTGCGTAGCTCCAGCTTTTTCCATAAAGTTCTTCTTCTTTTTCTCGTTTCCTCATTCTTCATGCTCCAATTTAGTGGAAATTGCCGTTTCGATTCCGCTGTTGTGGCGTGAGAACGAACAACAAGAGGTCTTTCAGAAATCTTAACTTTTCATTTCGAGACAAATGATGCAAGAGTCGTAATGAAATAAAAATTTGCAATGAGATGAAAATATAATCACCTTTCAAATAAATAATGTGTTTAATTAAAGAAACTAAACCAGCTCCCTTATTGAGACACCCTTAATATTCATCGGCATGATCAAAATTAGTAATTTCCCCACTAATTATCAACGACCAAATGATTAATATTGATCAAATAATACTCTACAAATATTCTGTTAATAAAATGCTAATATTAGTCTGTCCTAAATCAAAATGGATTAAAATTATTCATGAATATTAACGGAAGCATATTCGCCGACGTGACTATAAAATTAGTCATTCCACCAGTAATTATCAGCGACCAAATGATTAATATTGATAAAATTCTAATACTCTACAAATATTCTGCTAATGATATGCTAATATTAGTCTGTCGTAAATCGAAATGAATTGAAATTATCCATGAACATTAACGGAAGACGAAATCACAATTTATTAGAAAATACAAGAAAGAGAGAAAATGCCGGACACGAATATGTGTCGAGTAAAAATGTTTATAAAACGGTGAATTCACTTGTCAATTAAACGATTAAAAAGATGCTTCACAAATCAAAAATATTCGATAATTGTCGGCTTTTCAGTGGTTGAAACGTATACCGACTTAAAAAATATATCAGATGATTGCATAAGTAAAATTGATTCGTGCCAGATTTGAAAATAAAATTCAATGGTTAAATTTTAAAGATTTGCTTAGAGATTGGTTAAATTAAAATTAAAAAATGGTCAAATTTTCTACAATTAGAAACATAATATAACAGTATTTTTAAATTCCTCTAATGTTCTTACGGTTTTGAATTACACCTACTCATTTTCGTCATAAATGCATAAACTCCGTTGCCTAGTAATCACTAAATCAGGACAGCTGAACCGGTAACAGCCGATTTAAAAGTGACAAAACCAATTCTACCATTCCACCGCTTTCCTTCCTTTGTTCTCGAAATTATGCCATCATCGCCAAATCTTCCACTTTATCATTCTAGTTTTGTCAATCTTCCATTTTGCTCCCTTCTTTACGTCAGCTAACTTCCGAGCTTTTGCTTCCTCCATCGTACACCTCCTCCCCATTTTCCAACTCCTCTCTTTTTTTCGTCCTTTCAACTTCTGCTTTTGATCTTCCCGCAACTCCCCCTCTTTTCTCTTCAGTTCTCATAGAACTGCTTTTTCTTCTGTGCGCATACTAATGCCAGCTAGGTAGAGCGTGGCACAGTCGGAAGAAACTTTTCCGTGGCGATGCAACTATGGGAACAACCGCTGCTTGTAATAAAGGGAACACATGCCCGGTGAATTCGCACAAAACGGTAGGCTTGTGAGAATACGACGGATAGGATTCAATACGAGATCTTTTGTTGCCTGTCGCAGAAACTTTGCCCCTTTGCTTACCCTCCCTTCCTTCCTTTTCACTTTCGACGATACGTTTATGGGTTAGGTGGTTCGTGTTTTCTCACATATTCTACGATTTGACTAGTATTCTTTGCAACTTTTTTGTAGATGATAAAATACTTGGAACTTAGGATATACAGGGTGACAAGAAATAACGGAGTTAATCATTTCTTATTATAATTCTGTCAAATCCACGAATTTTGAAAAACCTAATGATAACAACCATAACATGGACCTTTAGTATCCATATATTTAAGAAGTTTCGAAATGGCCAGCCACTCTTTGCGCCGATACAGAGGCTCAAACGTGTTTTGCAATTTTCGGCAATGGGCCGTAGCTCTTCTGGCGTCATTCGGTCCCACTCCTGGTACAGAGATTTTTTCAATGACTCCAAATTTTTATGGGGCCGAGCACAGGCCCTGGCCTCCAAAATCGACCACACGCTGTAGTCCATCGGGTTGAGATTCGGTGAGTAGGGCGGCCATTCCACAGATGTGATGAAACCTGGAAAATGGGCTTTGCACCACTCCTGAGTCGTTTTCGCCCTGTGGGCCGACGCGGAATCCTGCTGTAACGTCCATTCCGGATCGCCGAGGTGTTCTTGGTTGATTTTGACCCCTTGATCCACGAAAACCGTAGCAAATCCCATTTTCCAGGTTTCATCGCATCTGCGGTGAATGGTCGCCGTACTCACCGGATCTCAACTCTATGAACTCCAGCGTTTGGTCGATTTTCGAGGCCAGGGCCTGTGCTCAGCCCCATAGAAGTTTCGAGTCGCTGAAAAAATCTCTGCGACGGGTGTGGGACCGAATGACGCCAGAAGAGCTGCGGCCCATAACCGAAAATTTCAAAACACGTTTGAGCCTCGGAATCGACTCGAAGGGTGGCCACTTCGAAACTTCTTAAATATACATATGAATACTAAAGGTCTACGTTATGGTTGTCATCATTTGGTTTTTCAAAATTCGTCGATTTGACAGAATTATAATAAGAAATGTTTAACTCCGTTATTTCTTGTCACCCTGTATATTAGGTTGTCCCAAAAGTTTCTTTTGTAATGTGTTCCTATATGAAAATATCTTAAATAAATTGATACATTCGTTAAAAATTGTATAAAGTCACATTTGACGAACTATTGTAACTCTAGAAACTACTTTATTCTTATTATACATAGATATTTCTTCATGAGATTTGAATGCGGTGTCGTGTGGCATACTTGTTAATTACAAGCTTGATTTATAGACGAGCATGAAATTCATCGGTGACTGAATTTCACGGTAATCTTCATTACTAATGAATTTTCATCACGATCGATAGTGTCACCTATGTATACCTAAAGTAAATGCACCTTCATTACTAATTGATATAGTGTAGCTGATATAATACCTATAGCTATAGGCATTGAACGAGTAAATGCCGTCCATTAATTTCGATCTTCATAGTCCACCATTAATAATCACCGTTTATAGCATTCTAACTGTTAAAAATTACTACTGCGACTTTAATTGGTTCCGGTATTTTATGGAGAACCAGGAAAAAAAGGATTCTCTCCTTTTCACTGCATTTTCATATAACCGTGGTTTTTAAAAAGTTCTTTTATATTGCTTATTTTCTACTTTTATTGTGATCGGAGGCAAGTGTGTATACAAAATTTCACCAAGATTGAACTATGGGAAGAGGTTTAAAATTCGATTACAAGATTTGACGCATACAACAACAACACGGCAAGTTAATATAAGCGTGCTAATAATAATAAAAAAAGGTTGAGAAACTGTGAACTGTAACACACGTTCTCGCGTACGTGCTTTTCATTTTACGTTCACTCTGAAATACAGTGAAATATGAAGCCAAGTATACCAAGAGGTAATAACCCATTTTCTTCTATGTCTGGACAGCACGATCAAGAACAATACACATAAACCATCCCTCTTCTTTCTGGATCATATTAGTCCAGTCAATGAATGCTCATAAGGGGGGTGTAGAGGGAAATGGAAGGAACACAATTTTTAATTTTGGGACTTTTTCGGTTTTCCGCTTATATCTCGGAAACTACATGTCCTAGCGATAAGACCATTCTATGCAAAATTAAAGCTGACAAAATGTGCCATAAAATTGATTCGATTCAGTTTCTCGTTATCTCGCATAGTTTCCGAGGTATCCGCGTTCAAAGTTCACTAATTGTGAAAAAGAAATTTTTGCCTCACGTTTTTCGCCTTATTTGAATGGCTAACTCTTCAGCACAATTAGTGAACTTTGAAAAAACTGAATCAAATCAATCTTGTGGTACATTTTGTCAGCTTTAATTTTGTATAGAATGGTTTTATCGCTGGGACGCATAGTTTCCGAGATATAAGCGGAGAACCGAAAAAGGGGACCTTCCACGTGACTTTACCTCCTAATTAGTCCAAAGAAAGACCCAAAGTTAAAGATTGTGTTCCTTCCATTTCCCTCTACAACTTTTCGTTGACTGGACTAATTAAAATCGTGTATTTTACCCTGATCCGTCCCTCGTGTCAATTTGACACAGTTTTCCTGAAGCAAGTTATACTGTTCTGCTATTTGTAGTTATGTGAATGTTTCTACGCGCCGACGACATTAAGAAAATCTTGAGGCATTTCCTGTGCGGTTGTATTGTGCTGCTGTATGTTCATATTCCGTCACAGCAAATTCCTGCCCCAGTCTAGAGCGGGATTTCAATGAAAGGATAATCTAACGATGATCCACATAACAGCAGAAACATTTCGCTCGGGCAATTTGCATCAGCACTTAATAGCTTATTAAAACAGCAACCAGTATGCGTTTAACGAAGCGGAATATCTGGGTACACACTCCTATTTCACAGTAAGCGTTAGCTATTCATATTCATATCGTTGGCAAGTGTTGTGAAATGCTTTATCTTTTCACTGCTCTGCACTTCTATTATACATATGTATGCTGTATTAGGCGCTCCTGTGCGGGTTATTTTATGTGGACCGTGCACAACGGAATCGCTTTTATTCCTCAAAGTCGACAATAAATCTCACTGTAGTCGTCAGAATTCACTGGCGTAATAATTAAATCGAGAACTCGAGCTTTTACAGTATTAAACCACTTCGTAACGTATGTAATTGCGCGAAGTCTTTTCTTCGCAAAATTGTTCAATAATCCCTTAGTTATACAAATAAATTGCATTGGAGTTCGCAAACCATGGCCCTGAAAAATTAAGGACGGATTCGGAATCAGCGCAAAAAACTCTACAAAAAGGACCCAACAGTATATTGAAAACAAATTTGGTGTTTGGACAGTGTAATTTATAAACTGAACAAACGCTTCAATATGCAGTAATGCCGTAAATCAATTATAGGTAGATTGCAATCATAGCAATTAGCTAGGATAAACGCGTACCGTGCGAAGATCGATAAGTTTTGCGCCGAGGGTAATTAATCAACAATCGTTTACAGATGCCAATACAGTTCGGAAACGAGACCGACTGCATGAAGAGTAAAAGCACACGTTCCATGATTCTATCGTGTTCCTTCGGCTCAATTTGATCCACCGACGGAAAACGTTGGCGCGCATCGACGAAACGTCCGTCCAGTTAACATCGTCAGTCGCGCTTTCAGACATTTCCAATTTTGGCCCATCGTTCCCGCAAATCGTATTTTGAATTTTGACGTTTTAATTAGACCCGTTTCAATTTGTTCCCGGTATAACCGAGACCTTCTAATAACTTGCTGCCACCTGTCCAATTTTCGCGAATTAGACTTAACTGCGAACGGGACGCACTTGACACCACGCGCACCACTCGTAAATTGCGATTCTATGGCACGCGTAAAAATGAAAGGAACCACTTTGATACCGACAGAACCTATAAAATTCTTTATAGCTCGTTTTAAAGTCTCTGATTTATGTTTGTAGCGCGCAACATGTTTTGCACTGAAGAAGTAAAAGCAGTTCGCTGGAACATGCAAATGGCGCAGGTGTAAATAAAACGTAAAGTTTTGTAGTCACAATTATTAGAAAATATTTCGTTGTAAATATCGTGTTAATGGTTCGGAGGTGGACATTATTTGGCGAAACAAATATTTGAAATACCATTTAATATTTTAGATTTTATTTTGCTTGAAGAAAATAGTATGTTGAATAAGATATGCAATTTCGAAAATAAAATATTTGTATTTTAACAATCTGAACCACAAAATAAAATATTTCTATTTCAACAATTTGATCCACGAAATGAGATATTTCCATTTTCAACAATCCGAAATCGAAATAAGGTATTTTCTAGTGATTAGTCGTCACTATTGATAAAGTAATCACTAGACTTCCCTTTAAGAGGTTGAAAAGAATATAACAATATTTTTAAATTCCTCTAATATCTTCACTGTTTTAAATTGCATCTACTTATTTTTGTCATAAATCCATCAAATCCGCTGTCTAATAGCGACTAACTAAAAAATGTTAACTGTATCCAGGGCCGGCCATCTGGGGGGTGCGGCGGATGCTACGCACCGGGGCCCCGCGATTGAGAGGGCCCCAATATGATCAAGAAATAAAATAATGTAATTTTTCTGAAGTAATTAATGTATTAGCAAAAACAAAATCTCACGCATTAAATAAACATGCATTAGTAATATATGTTCGTGCTTGTAATTTTTTTTACTTTCCAAAAAATTTCGGGCCCCAAATGGCCCCTTTATACATAGAGAAGGCCGACCCTGACTTTATCATAGATAATCGCTGAATGGTGTTTAACGCAAACTGGAACAGTGAACTAAGAAAACCATTTTCAAAGATTCTTTCAACATAATCCTACTAATTTTTCAACTGAAATTCACTTCTCCTTGGTTTTCTTATGAACAATGCAATCATTCTGCATACCACGGAACAATCCTCTAACATACGCGATCAGTTCCAGTTCCAAGTACCCAATAATCGTTTATTGTAATGACGATCAGCCATGTCCGACAGGCAAAGCACTAATGTAATAGTATAATCATGCTGTAATTCCGATGATGTGCCTAATCGTTCCTATTCACGATCGTCCTCGTACATTCGAGTGTTAGGTAATCGTCCCCATTGATCAGTTCACATGTGCATAGAATTAATTCAGTAATACCTATGAATGATTCGATTGGAAATATTTTGGTGTATATGATTCCGGACATGAAATTTGTAAGAACATTTCAAACTGCCTCTTTAAACATTTTTTCGTTTATTGTTGCCGAAATGATTAATTGGATATTTAGATTGATATATGTATAGATATTTCAGTCACCACTGTTAGCATTTTCCGTGTTAATTTTTGAAAACAAGAAGTGTTGGATACGTATAATTATTATACAATTATTATAATAACATAGAGTATTTATCTTGAGTTGATGTAGGTGCGGTAAGGAGCATAACTGATCACACACACTATAAATCAGAATAACTTTTTTACGAATCGACCAAACGCCTTCTAAGACGTCTAATAAATATGTTGAAAAAATGCATTTGGTCAGAATTGTGAAAAAATGAATTTTTACAACTCTTTTTAGGTGGGCCAATAACGAAAATTTAAAATCATGAAAAATTGCAATTTTTACCACTTTTGATCATTTATAATTCGTAAATCAATTAACCAATTTCAATGAAATTTTCAGAACGTATATAATTTAAACGATTCTACAAAACACATGTTTTAAATGTTTTCAAAAAACATGTTTTCGTTTTTGGCCCAGCGAAAAAAGTTGTAAAAATCAATTATACTATTGTTTCTCACAATTCTGACCAAATGCATTTTTTCAACATCTTTATTATATAAACGTCATTTACTAAACTAATTCTTCTAGCCTTAAGGAGAAATTAAAGTCGTTTGGTCCATTCGTAAAAATGTTATTCTGATTTGAAGTGTGTGTATGTGTGTGATCAGTAGACTGCAGATCTTTATGCATTTATAGCAAAACTGCATAGATGGAATTCAAAATTGTTGAAAAATTTAAAAAATTGAAGATGTCAACATATGAATTTCCTTTAAACCGAAATAAAATTCCTTTTGGTTTCACGATTTACAAAAAAGTTCTAATCATTGAAACCGTAAACTAAATCGTATGGCAAGGGGTTAATGAAATTGATCAAATTGAAGTGTAAAACAAAAATGGATGAAAACGACAGGAGGGTATTTTAACTATTTCCGAGAGGAATGTGTGCGGATTAATGCAAAAACATCGGTATTTTCCTCGAGCAAACTACCAAGCGTGCATTTGTGCTTCATGGAACGACGAAATCCCAAGATTATAAGTCGGGGATCAGCCAGCCACAATCATGCCAGAGTTAATTCAGCGGGTTGACAGCGACAGCAACATAACGATTCCAGTAAACTATTCCACGGTAATACGATGTCACAGGTTCCGGCGACGATGTTCAGTGGAATCGGGACAAAGTTTGAATTCCGTAAGCATCGGGACGATAACGAAGTACACCTGTACACCGCAATTACTGTGCACGAGGTCGTGTTGAATTACTGCTCTCTCGCTCTCTTTCGCGGCAGTTCCTCTTTGAAGCTGTCGTCGAAATCGAATTACCGGGCGTTCGTTCGCTGCAACACGCCTCGAACATTTTTCTCCGGCCAGAAGGAAGCCGAAACTGATCTTTTTTCCGAGACCGGCAAACACAAATAATGTATTCATTTTCTGTTCCAGTTGGTGCGCAAAGTGGACAGGAATGCGTGATTGTTCTTTGGAATTAATACCCGCGGTATGCATGTGAAATTCCATGAATTCCTCAGTGCCAGAGCATCACTCACTACGCACATCCTGTCGTCGAAGAGGAAGGGAATTGAAATTTTGGGTCATTCGGTATGCATAGCAAATTTCAGTTATAAAAAGGTCGCTATAAAAAGGATTCTTCTCCTGTTTCGCGTGAAAATTATACGTTTTTCTTCCGCTTAATCTGCATACTCATCGCCGAACCAGTCAGTCTTTCGAATTGGATAATTAACTCTTCGCAACGAGAACGATGAACAGATAGAACGAATAATATGAAACGAAATTCATTTTGATGTTCTTCTAATTTCTGTTTAATGTATTCGGTTTCCTTTAAATGTCCTGTTATCAATAGATAGTGGATTTTATGCATTTATGACAAAAATAAGAGCGTACAGTGTAAATTTAATTTCCAATATAATTTAGATTCTACCGAAAGTTCTCATTTCTGATCTTTCACTTGAGGTATATGAATTTTGATTTTTTATTATAAAAATGTGGTACAAATACCAGGAACGCAAATGCTGTTCTTTTGCTTTAAAAATTGCATTTTCTTTTCACAATTCTTTACATTGTATTTGGCATTGATGTCTTTTTAACAAAGACACCATTGATCGATATCGACCACCAATCAGTCGACTAGGTGTACCATACGACACAGTCTTTCTTGCGGTTGCCCAACACATGTTTCGGTTACAATTTTGCCAACATGGAACAAGGTCCAGTTATCCGTAACTCATTAATATTCGTCTAAATGTTATTTTTGTCACGGCAAGTATGTGGTTTTATATTTTTCGTTTTTCCTTAATGGAATTACACGGCTGTCTTACAAGTTTGTTCAAAACTTATTATACATATATTAGTATTTTTCAGACGCAAAAGTGTCTCTCTGAGAGTGATCCACATAAGGATCGAAACGTCGAGAAACATGTTAAAATAATTGCAAATTTGCTAATTTCTATAAATGATCGAACCTTGCGCCGAAATCAAAATTTATTATGTACAATTTAAAGCAGTGAACATACTAAAAAGATTGAAGGGCATCAGTGTATTAATCTTCAACTGTATAAGATAATTAGGAGAAAAAATTTCGTAGATGGCCCCTGTATTTTGCAATTGATGTAGACACTTTTTATTCTGCATCTGATGTAGACACTTTTTATTTTGCATAAAGATCCGCGGTCTATTAATCAATTATCCGACTGACGATTACAATTGAAAAGAATGTAATCGTTAACTAACGATTAATTAACGTTAACGCGATTAACGATTGGAGTAGAGATTTATTCGTCAATCGTTGATCTAAATCTTTGCCCAACACTAATTTGAAAAGGAAAATCTTCTTCTGCCTGTGTTCAATCCCATTGCTGTGTGCATTCGATGGACAACGAACGATGTTCTCGAAAACGTGTTACGTGCTCACCATAAACTTCTATACAATTACGGGACCCAGGTGAATAGAGTGTCATAATTCCTGTCTGTAATTTGTACTTTTCACCCACGTACAAAGGAAGATTTATAGCGTTACAGAACACTGAACGAGATTCAGGGCTTATCGTGACAACCTGTATTCGCTGGTGGAAGACAAAAGCAAAACCGGTGTATGACAAAGCGGTGCAGGGTAGATCAGGTTTTACGATCGTGCTGCACCGCGTCGCGATCTCCCGACGAAAAAGAATTTCTATGGGGTTTACGTGAACCACATATTTCCCCACCAAAAAACATCGAGAGTTCCAATAAATTACTTATAGGCGCGCGCGAATGCACGCGACTCGCATAATCGAATCATGTGTAAGCATGAGATATGTTCGGAAATCGTGTTCCGGTTATTCCAGGTCTTCCGTTCGAGGAAGGACGAGATTCGTGGCGGAGTATTTCGGTGGTGAATATCGATCGTTAATGAAACTCCGGATACAGGTATATGTAGTGAAAAGAGGCGTACTATAGGCATGCACGCGATGGATTCTGATAATTTTATGAAACCGGGAAAGCGGGAGTGCTCCACGAAAACCGTAGCAAATCCCATTTTCCAGGTTTCATCGCATCTGCGGAATGGCCGCCGTACTCACCGGATCTCAACTCTATGAACTCCAGCGTTTGGTCGATTTTCGAGGCCAGGGCCTGTGCGCGGCCCCATAAAAGTTTCGAGTCGCTGAAAATATCTCTGCGCCGGGTGTGGGACCGAATGACGCCAGAAGAGCTACGGCCCACAGCCAAAAATTTCAAAACACGTTTGAGCCTCTGAATCGGCTCGAAGGGTGGCCACTTCGAAACTTCTTAAATATATGAATACCAGAGGTCTACGTTATGGTTATTGTTATCATTAGGTTTTTCAAAATTCGTCGATTTCATATTTAATTATAATAAGAAATGTTTAACTCCGTTATTTCTTGTCACCCTGTATATGGGTTGCAAGTTGCAACCTAGTTAGGAGAGCAGGCAGTCCCCTAAGATCAAGATTTGAATAAGACAATTGGAAAATTATTCAGGATTGAAAGTTTCGAGCGCGGTTCAACATTAATTTTCCTAGTGCTTCTCGTTTTTCAGAAGAGCAATATATCAACAGTTATCCGATAGTATTTCACCATTGTCTCGACAGTCGTATTAGCAGTGAATAGCATAAGCGGAGATTTTTGTACATCGCCTTATGGAAGCTAGACTAGAACCTATATATGTATACTCTGTTTAATAATGGATGCGCGAATAGTAGCCGACATAAACTGTACATTCATCTTGCCGTGAGTTATGATATGGAATAACAGAGACCGTCTCGTAATCCACAGCTCGAGCAAGGTGAAAACGATTCCACGTGCAAAGAGAAGTTGAAGAAGTACCGTGATTTATTCCCTGTACGGAGCCTAGTTTTCAAGAAAATCAATTTTCAAAATTCATGGAGCACGCGTGCTTTTCGGTATACGGTATCGGAAAGATTTACGGCGTTGTTCTCAAGTTCTGTGCAGTATCACGTGCAATCATCATAACTAGATTGCGGATTTTATGGATTTATGACAAAAAACATTAGTAGATCAAATCAGCATAGCAGTGAAAACATCTAATACGATTGAAAACACTATGGTATTATTTCTAACCTATCAAAATTATTCAGAAAAAAATATTAATTTCTATGTAGATTCTATACCTGAAAGTTAAAGCAGACAATATTTATTTTCCATCGAAATCCGCAGTCTTATCGCGACTTGAACTACATGTATACAGTGGCTGTACAAAGTATTCGTACACCTTTTAAAGACAAATAACTTTTTTATAATTGTACCAAACAACTTGATTTTTTATAATCAACTAGAAGCATGGTTTACGAAATGATATGCGAAAAAGATTTTCCAAATAATTGTAATTTACAAGGCTAAATGCAAATATAAAAAAGGCATTTTTTAAAACTTTTTTCTTTGGGCCCTAAATAAAAATTTAAAATATATATTTTGTACATTTATGTCAGTTATACACATGCTTTAAATTTCATCGAAATCGGTTGACGCAGGAAAAAACGACACGCACCGAAAGATGAACGATTTTAAAACTTCGATTTTCACCATTTTTAACCGCTTGTAGCTCGTATGTATGTAAATCGATTTCGATGAAATTTAAAGCATGTGTATAACTAACATAGATTTACACAACATATACATATATTTTAAATTTTCATTAAGGGCCCAAATAAAAAAGGTTTAAAAATAAAAAGTTTTTAAAAGGTGTACGAATACTTTGTACACCCACTGTAGTAATTTCAAGACTCGTTTAACTTTTCTGGTCACCAGAATGCGTTGTATTTTAGTTGAATGGATTGTATTAAGTGACCCGTCGAACAACGTGTCCGGCAAGGTGTCCACCGATCAGTATTTTCGAGAAGAGTAAGGAAAATTGAAAAACTTACCTTGTCCTCCAGTTCGGAGACAACATTCTCCGCCGATTTCATGAGGGATGCAGCTTGCTCCTTAGCCGACATGTGGCTGCGGAAGGATGCCTGGATTTTCGACGCCGCTTTACACAGCTCTGTCAACAGGCAAAGAAGAAAGTGCTCTTAAGTTAATGCTGATAGACGAGGCCGGAATCGATACTTTGTCTCCCTGTCAAGCCAGCGAAACAGGATTGGGAATTCGAGGCTTTCAGGAGTGACGGCTTTGGAATGGAATTTCTCGTAGAACTGACACGGATTTGAGATGGCACTCGCGACCGAGGGACCTAATTTTCGGATATGATACCGCTCTAGGTCTTACGAACTTTGGACATCTCAGCGGTTTAATGCAAACGTGGTGTAAATCAATATTTACTTTTATTTACTGATGCTTTAAACCATTCATTTCGTAGTTTCTAAATTATTAAGGAACGTTGTTTAAGAAAATTATACATTATTTTTAGGCCTTCCGCAATATCAGGATTACGTACAGGGTGGTTCACCAGATATTACCACCTCGATTTTCATAATTATTATTATTCGTAGCGAAGAATGTTTATGTAAGGCTCCGAGAGATGCATACTTTGGTATTGTGAGCTCTATAGTTCATACTTTGTACAAGAGATTCACAATCACATTACGAACTTTATTCTGTAAACTCTTACAATTAAATCCCTTGGTAGTCCTCTTTATAATGAAGCATTTATATTATAATAATTGGAACGACATTAATTAACACTAGAACTACCGGATGGGTCGAAATGACTTGCTCTTGTTCTTTTAGAAATATTAAAATTATAAATAGGTTTTCGGTAGTTGTAGTGTTAACAGAAACTAAACAAATCTTTGAAAAGTCCAAGCTCAGTATACCATTTAATTCCAATAATGTTGGCTATTCATGAGAGTGGGTGAAGACGAAGGAATTCGTAGCATTACATAAATTGGTAATATCCAGTGCTCGGCTAATGGTGCAACCCTCTGCTGCGAAGTTTCATGTTTGTATAACTATGTAAAATTGTAAGCTGACTTTATGTGAAATATTTAATTGAGGGCAGTACGCTGCAGCACCACGGGTGAATCAATATTTGACCGGTCATTAAAATAGATTAACAAAATGGTTGAAAGAATATCAAAATCTTTTGTAACTTGTTATGAAAATTCGAAGGTACTTTTATGCAAACAAATCTATAAAAGCATACATGTCCATGTTATTTATCAAATTTTTTTTTAGATGCTTTCGACGCTACCGTTTCGATCAATTACTAATATATGTAGCAATTTTGCAAAAAAATTACTTCTTTCCTGACGTTTCGGTTCGATTGCTATATTAGTAACGATTGTGCTATATTAGTAATTGATCGAAACGGTAGCGCCGAAAGCATCTATAAATTTGATAGTCAACATTTACGATCGATAATTGGAATTATGCCCATGTTATATTTTGTCCTAGATCGTTCATATTGACATTCTCGCTAACTTCTATTTTGTTGATACATAAAGTAAACCAGTATAGAAATGGAATGAAATGTCAGCATGTTAACCTCGATTTTGTTATGTACACATGAATAGGTTATTGTAAACTACGAGAGGGTCAGACCAAATATGTAACATTCACGCCATACATAAGTCAACAATTTTAACGTTTCTGTCAGAGTCGAGCAATCTATTCGCTTGATTTCCCAGAACAGTATCAACCACTTTAAAAAATCGGTGGCTGACCCAGTTCTGAATTGGGAATGAGTTCGGAATTCAGAATGGTGGAAATTCGCCTGACTTGTGGCTGATCTGTTAGTGAAACTCAGCTGGTCTGTATTTACATAACCAATCGAGCTTCGAGCTGTCATACGGATAAAATGAAAATTCAACACCTCCGTAATTCGTAATTAATTTACGTAGTGGTGTTAATTGCATACATAACTGCAAACATGTACAGATAAATCTATCTTCACGTGAAAAAATAAATGAACAATATCAATGTAAATGTCATGAATAGACTGCGGATCTTTATGCATTCATGGCTTCTGAAAATTTTCCAAAAATGCCAGAATATATCCTTCAACAGAATTTAGTCAAATTTTCATATATATTTCAGATCTACAAAGCCTACTACCACTTTCCAGTAATACTTCATTTAGCTGCCCTTTCTTAAAAATCGTCTCGAAAGATTGCAAATTGCATAAACTTTTGCAGTCTACTAGTCATAACAACGTAGTTAGTAACAACTCTAATCTTCTTCTAATCTTCATGGGGAAGACCTTTTATATACCATCAATTTTTTCAACTAATAAAACGATTCAAAATGGTACAGGTCAACATGAAAATAGTTTTTGTAGGTCGGTTAAACAATGTGATAACATCAGATTTTAAGCTTTTAAGAGGATTTAACATAAATAATAAGATGGGTTCAACAAATTTCACAAATAAATGTTCTCTCTTCTACTTTTTTAAATCACAATTATTTCATAAGAATCGTTGATGTTTAAAATCGTCAGCTTACAAGTAGAAGTATTCAGTATTTATTGGTAATAATTAGACTGCGGATCTTTATGCATTTATGAATAAATTGGTTGTGTGAAATATAAAACAATAAAAGATTTTAAAAATTCAAGAATGTAGTAATGTTGCTTTTAACGTAACAAAAAGTCAGTATAAGGGATGAAATCAATTTTTATGTCATTCCTGCTTCTCACAATTAATGCAAAACATTTTTATTTTGCATAAAGATCCGCAGTCTAGTAATAATGTTTAATTTGATCAAATTACTGTTTAACACTGAATAAACGTACACACACTCTCTCTCTCTCTCTCTCACTCTCTCTCTACTATTGTTCTGTAAACTAATTGACCACCAATTGCCAACGGCAAAATACAGACATCATAGTAATGGTAAACTGTGGATCGTGTTGCCAGCTACATAGTATTCAAGGCAAGGAATTTCTCGATAAACTCTCTAACGTTATCAAATCGATTCGCAGTGGCCCCATTCCATGTTGCTGCTACGAGTGTTGATCGAGGCATCAAAGGAGAGTGGCCGAAACTATTCAAATTGATAGTTTCTACAGCACGTAAAAATGGAGTTCATCATATAGTTCTTAAAGAATCACACGAGTACAGTTATTTACAGAAACTATGATTTAGGGGTTGTTGAATGTCTCATAAATACACAGTGGATGTTATGCATTTATTACAAATTTATTTAAAAAGGTAAAACCGTTAGAGAAATATGAATATACTGCTACATTATTTTCAATCCATTAAACTTGTTAAGATAGAAAATAATTTCAACATTCAATAATGTACGATTGGTAGACTGCGGATCTTTATGCAAAATAAAAATCGTTTGCATTAATTGCAAAACGTAGGAAACTAGGAATTTATTAATTTTATTTGTATTTTTACTATTGGGATTCTGGTAATATTTTTATTATTTGAAATTAAGCCCACCCATTTTTGCCACGAGTGCATAAACTCCGCAGTCTAATGATCAGCCACAAATTAAGGAAGAAACTTCTGATAGTTCCTCCACCATTTCTCTTCGGTTACATTCGATGACTTCAGCTGAAGAATCGACTCATACTTGTTCCACGATAAAAGCTACGTTTATTATTCACCGATCACGAGATCAAATATTATTGTTCTTCCGTGCAAATAGAACCTTTAATAAAGAATTTCAATCCGGTTTCTTCTGTTTTAGTGTTAACCAGAATCGCTTTCCTTCGGGATAGCAGTAAGACGGCAGCCATTTCGTCTGCACAGTGTTCAAATCAGAAATACCTTTCGATCGTGGACAATTACTTGCGAGCAATTCTGCCCCTACGAAGAGGAATCTTCTTAACTACTATAGCCACCTGCTATAGACAGGCAATCGAATAAATGGTGAGTCGTAAAAGCAATCTTCGAAAAGGGACGACGTATCGTCACCACATAAGTATTGATCCGGTTGAATGTTCTGCAACCTGAAACGTTCGATTCAGACGCGAATCGAAAATTCGAACTTACTTATTATTATTATTATTATTATTATTATTATTATTATTATTTATTATGAACGGACCGAGGTCCATTTACACAAATGTTTACGATAGAACAAAAAATTGGACATTTCATGTGCAACAACCTAACACATCGGTATCGATTATTTTCATTGAAAAGTATAGTCAAGTTTATATAATCCCGTCAAGAACCTGTGAATATCTATATTCATTTGATAATAAAACAAATATTATTAATAGTTCATATTTATTTTGCACACTTACTTTAAAACAGAATCTCGCGTTTATACTATCCCCTTGTTAGCGTCTCCTAATTCGGTGGACACAGCAAAACATTATCAACTAGTAAACACAATTTCACGTTGCGTTTACGTCACTGGAAAGTCTTATAACCAGAGACCAAAAGGAAAGAAAAACTATTGGGTTCGCCGTGATGGGATGGGGGTAAAAACGGGACGGTAACAAAGGCGAACGCTCGAGACGTTAATAGAGGTATTATGCTTTTGCTGACAAGTTCTACCAAATTATCCACTTTCTACAGTCAGTCTCGTAAGTATTCGTACGCCCTTTAAAACAGTATAACTGTTTTATAATTCTACTGGACGACCTGCTTGTTTGCGAGCAATTAGAAGCATTGGTTTACTCAATGATGTGCAAAACAGATTTTTCAATTTCAACTTCACTTTCAACGTAAATTTTTCAATTTCCACTTTAACTTTTGAGTTTCAACATCAATTTCTCAATTTCAACATCAAATTCTCAAATTCAAATTCAATTTTTCAATTTCAACTTCAAATGCACGTAGAAGGTCCCCCTTTACGGTTTTCAAAATTAAAGGTGACAAGTTTTTCGCTATCTCGTATAGTTTCCGAGATATCCGCGCTCAAAGTTCACTAATTGTGCTGAAGAGTTAGCTTGTCAAATAAGGCAAAAAACGTGAGGCAAAAATTTCTTTTTCGCAATTAGTGAACTTTGGGCGCGGATATCTCGGAAACTATGCGAGATAGCGAAAAACTGAATCGAATCAATCTTGTGGCACATTTTGTCAGCTGTAACTATGTATAGAATGGTGTTATGGCGAGGACACATAGTTTCCGAGATATAAGCGGAAAACCGAAAAAGGGGACCTTCTACGTTGCCCCCCCCCCTGCACCCCGCTCACCTCCTAGGAGTGGGGACTTTTAGTATGTTTACCTCGTAACTAGTCCAAACAAAGTTCCAAAGTTAAAAATTATGTTCCTTCCATTTTCCTCTACACCCCACTTACGAGCATTAATTGACTGGGCTATATTCCCGAACTCTTTTACTACAGTGGCAATTGGGAACATGACCGGCCGCGAATTGCGTTTGATGTGTACGTACAGGTCTCTATAACGAGTAAGACTATGTTCTGAGGTTGTTTTCTGCCCGAACAGTATACCCACGGGGTCGGATATCAGAACAGTGAGGGAGCATCGCGAATGCAAGCCACGGTTGAAAATCCGGGTCACGGAGTCAGTCGGAACCGTTGAGGAAATCGTAAGCAATTTCCACGGAAATTCCAAGAGTTCGAGTCAAAATTCAGAGAAGGTAACAATCTACGAGGGAGATTTTCATAGTCCACGGGGTGGGCAAAACTACTCGCGAGAAAACTGGCGCACGAGATGAGAATACCGGGGCGAGTTTATGACGCGCGTCTCGTTTGTGGGCTACGCGAGAACGCCGTCTTTTCCATCCACTTTACGAACTATGGAACACGATACGATATTCGTTTTCGTTCTGCACAGACCCACGATCTCATCGCGACGGAGCTCGATCCGACTGAAACGGGGAAGCGGGTGCGGATGCGTGTGCTGCTGCAAATTTCTATTAAAATTCTCTAGGAGGGCAATGTTGAATGGTATGAGATCGGCTTCTGATAATGTACGACTTCTTCGTGAGAAAAATATCACGTACTCTTGGGCGATTTAGCCAAGTTTTCCACCACAGGACTCCCATTCATATGCTCCAATGTTACTACCTAGCAGAGTTGCGCAAACTCTAGTTATGATTATGATTATTGATTAATAACTTCATAAGTTCTACAAAAGTGACTAATGACACTGTCCAACAAATTTCAACTTTTTTTATCATTTCAATATACTGTTGGGTCCTTCTTATAGAGTTTTTTACGTTTTCGATTCCGAATCTGTTCTTAATTTTTCTCCTATACGCACAGTTTTTGAAAAACATGGCTTAAAATTAAGGACAGATTCGGAATCAGCGCAAAAAACTCTATAAGAAGGACCCAACAGCATATTAAAATCAAAGGTGTTGGACAGTGTAATCAATGATCTTTATTCAAGCGATGAATTTTAATCAATAAAATATTTTCTTATTCATTCTTTTTGGCAAAAGATCATCCATAAAAAAATCGGGCTCTATTTCACCTTAAAACACTGAAATTACTTTCTTGCCAACCCAATAATATTTCTCCATAAACGCATAAAAATCCGCAATCTGGTGATAAGCAATTTACCAGGCAATCAGGCCGAGGCAAATAGGTAGGAGGAACGTTCCACGAACATTGAAATTACAGAGACAACGTGTCAGACAATGCTGCACTTAATTATCGAATAATTCGTTCTTATGGTCGGATTAGAGCTTCGATCGAAAACGTCGCGCGCAATGTTCGTTACTATATGCGGTCTCTAACATAAACACATAAAGGTTCTCGTCGCATGCAATAAGCTCGTCAGCTAACATTTTTATTAGCCATGCAAGCCACGATTTCGCAATCCCGTGTGCCTCTTATCAGGCCAATTGCGACCATATTCGAATATGTACGTTCGTTCTTGTCCTGCACGGAATGACATACCTAACACTATTTCCTCCATGTTATCGAAGTGACATTTATTATTGAAAACTGCTGTTAGTCGGAAGTGTTCAATTCGAAGCTCTGATTAATGAATATTAAACGTCGCTGTAAACCGAACCTGCAGGCTGGTACAAAAAACTAGGCAGTTGAATTCTGTGCAAAACACGAATAGAATTCATTTAAATTACCATGCATTTCTATTCATTTCTGTTCATTTGACTCACAGTCCTCGATCAGAAGATTATGACCACTCACGAGTTTTATTATTCTCCGTGATTTTCGTAAAATTTGAAGATCCGAATAATATTTACTCCGTGGATCATAAACATGGCAATGTAACGTAACAATTTATTATTTTCAACAATTGTTTTCTGCTCCGGTCACTGTTTTCTCCGTTGTGCAAAAGTATCATAATTAAACAGCGAATTTGAGGCATCCGTGACAAAAATGTAAAACTTATAAATCTATTATAGAATGTGAAATAATAAACACATTTAAAGAATTTAGAAACTGTAGCTCTTGTATCTTAGAATTAATAGTCTTAACATCGTGTAAACATGTGTGTGTGTGTGTGTGCGTGCGTGCGTGCGTGCGTGCGTGCGGGCGTGCGTGCGTGTGTGTTGTGTGTGTGTGTGTGTGTGTGTGGAATACATGAACAGTTAACAACTACGTAAATTCCGTTCAAGCCTAAAGATTTTACTGTACTGACAACACACAAAACACGTTGAAAATTGTGAGCGGTCATATTTTCTTGGCCAGATTCATCATCGTGGAACTATAAAGAAGGTGCACAAATGAATGAATGAAAATAGAAAAATAATTAATAGAATGAAATAATGGTAAAAGAAAGTGGAGTAATTTGTTAAGAAATGTGACAATTAAACAATTGACGCACGAAGCAGCGATTCATCGTGGAACTTTAAAGAAGTTGCGCAAATTAATAATCTCTAGTTTCAGTTTATTGCGTCCGTCCCGAAATTAAACATTTCATCGATAAATGTTGATCTCCGTAGAATATAGTAGTCAAGGTCGAGATCAACAGGGCTAACAATGAGGTCGTAAATCTTTTAAGGGATCTGCAGTCCACCCTAATTTCGGTGACACTGATATTCACGCGTCCCTTATCGTGTAAATGAAAAATACTAATCTAGAGAATTGTAGGTACAGCTTCTGTACGTTTTCATTTCCTAACGAGGACAGTCGAAAAAGCTCAAAGCTCTCAAATCACTTTTTAGTTGTTCCTCGGAAACTTTAATCATCATAATTCTACGCTGATGTTTCTTTAATTTCTCTTTTCCGGTTATAGCGACAACATAGTAGAAATTTTGCTCGGGGGTGGGACTGCGTGTATTATGGTATTCCGACACAGATATAATACATATACATAAATACTCTTTGACCCATTTTTTCATGTTGAAGACCTCTACCACGTTCTAGCGGATTTCGTAATTTCCTTTGCACTGTTTTTACCCCGCACCAGAAACTTTTTCGAGTCTCTAACGAAAAACTGTTATTTTCAATTTATTTTCGAGAGATTTTGAATATTAACGAAGCAAAAATTCGATCCATCTGTTCCGCGCTCGTGTACCATCGTGCCGGTTTTATTAATTGACCATTACCCATTTTACTTTACATTCATCGTTTCTCTTAATTCTTGTAGTAAATTATATTCCATGGACATTTGTTAAAAAAATATTGTCAACTTGTCTGCCCTCAGTAATATGTACAGTATCGTAATAATTGTGTAAGTTCTCTTCAGTTCCAATTAATGGCTTCAGTTTGAATGAAATGTAGACAGCTATTAATAGACTCCGGATGTTATGCATTTATAACAAAACCGAGCAAGTGCGATTTCAAACAGTGAAAATATTGAAAGATTTTTTACGCACTAACTACATTTAAATTATTAACGAAGAATATAAATTTCTATTTAGCTTCTGCGTCTTGCAATTGATGCAGAAACTTTTTATTTTGCATAAACATCCGGAGAACATATGTAATCTCTAAAAACGTCTAATCCCTATAATAAAAATCTCTGCACCATAATTTTAAACTTATCATATGAAAGGAGATAATAATTGGCATGAAAATACACAAGAAACTAAACATTTATTCGCAGAATTAAAGTTTTAGAGATTCTTATTAAAGAATGAGAATTAAAGAATTAAAGAATTAAAGAATGAGAATGAGAAATTTGTTAGAGGGTTTCCAAAGATATGCACGTACTTTTTCCAGTCGGGTCTATATGACTCGAACGGCATTAGTGTGGATGTTTTTACGACCACTTTGGAAGGGTTAAATCAAGTTCTGATCTACGTAGATTCGTACGTACTCGGAGCCCGGAGGAAAATTAGGGAAACAGGCCACGATTCGTTTCAGACATGGTTTACTCGTGAACTTGAGCAATTTCTTCGTCTTACGTGAAACGAAAGCATTTTTCGAAGTGACGTCGAGGGAATCGAAGGGTGAAAGGGAATTCTAAAATTAGAGGCGTCTCTCCGGGACGATTTCGAGGGTTCGTACGTGACACTTACCCTTGTCGTCAGCGCGGAACTCCGCCTGAAGTTGTTCTTTGGTCGGCTCCGAGTTGGATTTGGTCCCCGTCTGCTTCGCAGAAGATTCAGTCTCTTTCATACTTTTTCTTGCGTGATGACCACGGAATGCCGCTTGTATCCTCGTAGCGGCCTCTTCTCTCTCTTTACCTCCGGCCTCGTCTTCGTTCTCCGCTTCTTCCTGCGACCCGTTCGACTCCTGCTCCTTCGATTCGGACTCCTTCTTTTCCTCTGATTTCTCCTGTTTCGACTCCTGCCACTCTACCTTCTCTGAAATGTCCTCCGACGCTTTTGGAATATCTGCAAATCAAAGAACACTGCTGTTAGAAACCGACGCTTATCCATTTATGCGCTCGTTTGTCGAACCCCTTCGCCTTATAACATTTAGTTGTCTCTGTCCCCAAAAATGTCGTAGAAGGAAACAAAACTTATATTTTTCGTATGGCTACATTTATTTTTATGCTTAAGTGTTAATTACAAACGAATCTAATTTTTTTTATTTGCTAGACTTTGTTCAAATCTTCATCACGAGGTCTGACTGAAAATAAAGTATAATACACAAAATGATAGCTTTACATTAATTTTTAACAAATACAAGATGTTATTTAGCATTATTTCATTAATGACTAGACTGCGGATTCGTATACAGAATGAAAATGTTCCAGATAAAGTCAGATACACATTTCATTCTTTCTTTGACAAGTTTAACAAGGAATAATCTTGTTTTCGTTGAAACCATTTCTTTCGTTTGACTACAGCAAAAATGCAATTTCACTTACTATTTGTTAGTTTAAAGATTGCGCGAAAGAGGATAGAACTTTAAATAATCATAAACGAAACTGACAAACTAAACAAATCATCGAACAAGTCATAAAAGTCTTCGTACGCCCGTTAAAATGATATCTTTCTTAAAAATTGATCATATGGCTTGAGTTTCCCTATCGAACTTGGAAGAATTAATTTACTAAATGATGTGTACAAAATTTTTATGAAAATTGTAATTGACAGGAATCTTGAAGAAAATAGTAATAAAAATCAAAGTAAAAATAGTAATTGGAAAAAAAATTTGGAATTTTCTTACAAGTTTGTTTAAATATCATTCAGTAAACTAATAATTCTATGTCTGAAAAATCTCAGTTGGTATTTGGACCACTTCTAAAATTATAACATCATTTTAATTAATTGTAGTAATTATGAATAGTAATTGAGAATTTTGTGACTGACTATATGCATTTCTACATCTAATTCGGTTACGTAACAATTTTTAAAATTCTTTTAACTTCTGAAATAATAGTTTATGTATAGTATTTTGAATTGTAATGAAATAACGATTAGCACTTCCGTGATACGTCAAGTATAGTTTATACCAAAATTCCAAATTCCGAAAGCAGGGGAATTCGTTTATTTAAATTTACACGAAATACGCGTGTTCGTGGGAAGGTTTTCCGAGTAATATTCTGTGATATTCACTAACGTGTACAGTCGATTCGACAAAAGTGCATCCATCGGTCACTGAGAGATTTAATCGTAGACTTTGATGGAACTTTGCCGTGTGTATATGATTCCCTTTGAGTTGATGTTTCATATGGCTCTCTTGATTAAGCAGCGGCATTTTACCGTTCGGGAGTTTCTAAAAATTCTCGCTTTCGAGCGCTCCAGTTGCACTTTATTCTAAAACGAAGTAGATATTAACATTTCTGTCCTATATTGGATACATAGGACAGAATGCGTTATTGACATTTTCAATCATCTGTCATCAATTTCGTTTTGTGCATTGCATTCGCATTTTACTCTGCGGTGAATTTATGTCGTATTATGGAATAATGTGAAAGTTAGATGAAGCAAGAATTTGATCGAATATAAATATTTTCTATCATCTTTGATAAAGTGAACGTAATCTTTTAATCCTTATTCTCGAATTTCTACGAGATTAAATTAAATAATCTTCATATAACTTTCTGAATACATACTTACTTATCTTCTTGACTACTTTGATATCCTTGTATCAAGATGAAGGATAAGAGCAAGTCCATTTCAAAACTTATCATTAGTTTCCAAGATTCATGTTCATACACTCGGAATAAAAACAATTATGTTCTAAATCAGATAATTTTGATATCTATCAAAAACAAAATTTTGTGCAGCGATATATAATTATTTATGAAATAGAGTTACACTTTAACCCTTTTGTCGAGCGTCAAGAAGGAAAATGTAAATGAAACGTGTGTTTATATGTATTTGGTTCTTCCTTTATTTGTTTAAATCGTATTTTCCAGTTAAAATCAAGTTCTATAAATATAAGTTACAACAAAATTCGAGAGCTATATTTAATATAATTAGTAAACAAAATTGTTTAAACCAAGCGGCAGTCAACGAACTGGCCTCTGAATTAAATTTCAAATAAAACACTTCAAATAGTAGGGAGTTGTTGGCAACAAAATTCTAAAAGAATTCGGAGTGCAACGATCAAGCTGACGAATTAGAATTTTTTCGTGTTGTTTAACGATTTTATTTTATCAGTCTTTGTTTATCCGGATACTAATAATTACGATTGTGGCACATGTTTACGTAATTACGATTCTGGAACATTTTTTCTTCTTTTCAGAGCAGAGGGCTGTGCAAATTGTCACGAAGGGTTCGATATGAACTCTACATATACATAGAGCGCACTTTAAACGTGAGAAGCTCTCTCAAGAGTTCACACGTTCAGGTCAAGGATGCCCGACGTGCGAAAATTCTCTTTGCTTCATCCACAAACAATGAATTCACCAAAACTTCTTTTTGCCCGAATCAAATTAAAAAAAAAAAACGTACTCCTCAGCTTTGGTAGTATTTTAATGAACTAATTAAAATGGTGTTAAATATGTGTAACTAGGCCTCAAAGCTTTGAGATACATTGTAATTGAAGAATTTATGAAGAATATATCGTTGTAATGAGCTAGAAACGTTTAAAGATGGTAAAAATTTCAGTTTTTCACGATTTTCGGCCTCCAACTGCAATAAATCTAAGGATTCTTACATCTATCAATATGCATGTCGTTTTTCCTCGCATTATAAATATTAAACAATATTTCGCTTGAATGTATAGTACAATGTCATGCGAAAAAAAAAACGATTGATTGACACAGATATCTACAAAACGTATTTTTCAAAATTTCAATATAGGCCCACATAAAAAAGTTGTAAAATACAACTTTTAGTATTCTCTCTACAATTCCGATCAATTGCAATTTTTGAAAAAATTTTTTCTCGCATCCTGCAGTAAACTAATTGCTCTAGCTTTCCTAAGTCCTAAGTTCAAATCGCATAGTACAGATATTAAAAAAGTTATCTTTTTTAAAGTGTCCAAATATTAATTCGATGCACTGCATGTAGAATGGAATTATCCTAGCTAGGAAGAAATGTTGAATTTTCGAGTTAAAACAGCTCCGAGTGCAAAGGGTTGAAGATTCCAGGCGCAGCGTTGGAACAAGATAACTTTTAGAAGTTTGCAGCGTGGTCTGTTTTTCGGACAAAAGCGGCTCGTTTTCCAGCCACGCGCAGCCCGTGTATTTATGCGGATTCGGGGCTCGTATTTCTCTTTTTGCAAATAAAGGGCTACATAGCTAGGCGCGTGTATCGCGGATATAAAAAAAAAGTAGAAAGAGAATAAGAAAAGAAAAGAATGGGCTCGCGTGGGAGACGTTGATAACAAAGAAGACCGTGAATCATTGCTACTGCACCACTAGTGACACGTGTACACGCCGAATACACGCTCGCGCTCCTGCAGTCTAATTACTGCCTTGATATTTCGCGCGGCTCTGCTCTGCTCGGAAAGAAGCGGAGAGAAGAGGAGCGGCGCTTATTTCAAGGCGGGACTTCGGTTTCTACTGGTACGCATGCCTCAAGGAATCCGTTTCTCCCCCAGAAAAAGAAACCCTGCCCGATAGAAAGTCCCAGGAGCTCGCAAATTAAAATGGAAAATACGTAGTGGTGGATTGGAAGAGATCCGGGTCAATTTCAAGAGGATTTCTGACGCAGAGGAAAAGGACCGGGACACATGCGCTAGTCAATTTTGAAATACGGATTGACGTATTCTGCCGTTTTCTGTGTTAATTAGTTGTTTGTCAAATTGGACGGCTGCCAGGCTGAACGAAGATTTAATAAGAAGAAATTAATTGATTGTTTTACAACCGGAACGAGAACCGGCCAAAATAGGATGAATGAAATGGACCGATCATTAATCAACACCTTCATCTGGAACGTTCCATGTGTTCTCGATTTGAACGCCAATTCTAACACTGGAGGAACCGAACCCGTCGAAATAACGGATCTCAGATTCTTTATTTTAGAATTCCAGGCTGGAATTAGGAGAAGAACCTGTCAAAATAACAGATTTCAGATTCCTTATTTTGTATTAGGTTGGCAACTAAGCTCGCGACCTCCACATTTTCTCAATGTCATTTATATATATATATATATATATTAAGCACGAGTAAGTTATATGTCAAATTAATTGGAAGATTTAAAGCTTTCTAATGATATTCAGTTCAAAAAGAATGGTCACTGAATCAGGTTATAATGATACGATAAAATATTTACGATACAAAAGGTCGCGAATTTAGTTGCCAACCTAATAATTGCAGGCTGGAATTAAAAATGGCCAATAATTGTTTTCTTTCGCATAAAAGGATGCAAGTTCCAACGCTAATGCAATGAAATAAGGCTGAACGTTCCCAGACGATTGCGATTGGTTAGTTCGTTGTTCCTTTAAAAAAAAAAAAAAACGACAAGTGGACTTTCTCTCTTTCCATTTCCCTGATGTTCTAATATTTTTTCCTCACTTTACTATTTTTCCTCCTGTTTAAAGTCATATGCTGTTTTCATGTTCTATTATCTACAAATCGTAATTTTTGTAAAAACAAATTAATAAATTGTGCATTCTTCTAATAAGTTTTACATGGATTTTTCTCGGAATTTTGATACCGAAAAGTACCTTCAGATAGTATGAAAGCCATGATAAAATTGTTAATTGTACATTAACATTGTGATAATTGTTTGTATACTGTTCATTTCACTTTTTTATAAACAGTAAGTTGCCACTTACAATTATTAAATAATAAAATGATTATAAAAAAAGCTTCATTCATTTTTTATTAACTGTTCAAAATTTACAGATACGTGTATTGTAGGTACCTATATGTATACATTAGGTACATATTTTTTGTTTAAAGTAATCCTTTGATATGGTTATTAAAATTTCTTGCTTCTCTCTCTCTCTCTCTCTCTCTCTCTCTCTCACTCCCTTTCTCTCTCTCTCTCCCTCTCTCTCTCTCTCTCTCTCTCTGTCTCTCTCTCTCTATCAGGATTATTTTAGATATATCACCATATCACGAGGTGTTTTATTTGAAATTTTATATATTTCGTACAGCGTTAACATTAAAAAATTTAATTACTAATGTATTATCCCTTCTCTCGCAATTTAAGAATTGCGAATTCAGCACATTTACCTTTATTGTTATCATTAACCTGGAATTTAAAGAAGAGGATATTTTCTCCTAACAGCAAACTGAAGAGAATTATTTTCTGCTATGATCATAAGCGAAACAAAAAAGGGAAATAACATTTCCGTTACAGACTGCAGAAAAACCGAGCGATGTGGTTGGAAAACGACGTTGTTGGTTCTCGCTTCTTTTACGTGAGTTTAAAAACGCTGCGAGAATATAAAATTACGAGAATATAGCAAACATTATGGTCAGCGTTCATGAAAAACAAAAGCTTGGAAAATCGAGACCACTATACATATGGTTACATCGAATTTAGGGTAAAGATACCAGCTACCGTGCCCCAACCGGATATCGGACACAAAACAAAGTTTTTAGAAATGAATAAAAATAACCTGAAGTGCCTAGTATTACTTTATTCTTAAAAATAAAATTGACGTTTCCCCTGTATAAATCAAAAGCATTACCCAATTTTTCGTTTCCGATTGTAGAAAATGTTAAGAAATTGTGATACGCCGAAGAATAATAAAATAATGATTTTATTGTGCTATGGCGTAAAAAATTGATTAACTAATCTGTCATCACAAATTCGGATTAGAACCTCGGTAATATTTTTGTTGCTTTTTAACAATATCGTCCAGAAAAATTCGAAGATACAGAAAAGAGGTTGATAACCAATCGTTTATCACAAATAATGCAAAATAAATTACAGAATGCCTTCAAATTAATAAAAAAACTTCCAAGTCGTCACTAAATATCCGGTAACTTTCACCCTATACATGATGAATTCAATTCCAGTCAAGAACTAACACTAGCTCGTTAATAATTCATCTTATCAATTACAAAATTTTGTGTTGCATTGTATTCTACGCATCACGCAATGAAAAAAGCATTTGGCCTTGAAGTTCAAGGTCAAGGACAATTTCGAATATGCAGAATACGTTTATGGCAGTCAAGAATATACATACATTTCTTTACGCTTCAACAATAAATCAATAAGATTATGTATAACATTTTTCTTTAAAATAGTACCGCTCAGACAGATACGGCTTCCTTTCTCCGACTGGCATTTATTAGCAGTGTAATTAGCTTCCAAAGAATGTCAACAGTAAACAGAATTAGTGAACAATAGTTAAGAGAATGTAAGACAAAACTGGAGCGCTTAATATTGCTTCAGTGTACGCGTGGATACGAGAATTTTCTTAATTATCAGTCGTGCATCATTCTGGTGGGAGTTTACCAACTTAGGCGAGAGTTGGATAACGACTCTATTAGCGCAGCGATTAACCTTCATTAAAGTAATCTCGAAAATTCACAATTTTACACGGAATCATTATAAAGGACGCATTGCTGCTGGAAACAGCTGCCTAATGAACTTATGAAAGCCATGTATTTTTAAGAATGAGAACAACAGCGAGAGAGAGAGATGTAAACTCAACATGGAATAAGTTTATGTGATTTTTACATCAGTTAAGTTTCCCATTTTTTTATCTATATGAATTAACGAAGGTCAATATTGATAACGTGTGTTTATATTGTTTCAACGTTCATAGAATTATTAAAGAAAGTGTTGTTATCTTACAAAATTTTAATTTTTAAACTTACATAAAATATTACATATGCTTTCACATAATTTCACTCTTTCACGAAATTTATACTGTTTAATCTGAAATACATATGTATATATATATATATATATATATATATATATATATATATATTGTTTAATCAACAAAACTTCGTTCCTTGCCGAAAATCTTCGTTCACTCACAGTTTGTCGTAAATTACCAGATGTTCCTGGAAATTGTTCTAGCATAGCGTGGTCCGTTTAATACTGTTCGTCTTGTCCTGTCTCGTTGCGTCGGGTACTCTTCCTTTATCCCAGGAGAGACGATCGCGTTTAATTAAAACAAAGCTCAATCTGGACAAGATCTGATCTTGTATGGGCGAAGAGTAACATCGGGCGATTACGGAGCCGACAACAGCGTAGTTTAGATACTTTCACACGTCTCACCTTCACCCCACGAGGGCAATTCATGGTTTTTACAGAGGTGAATCGCGATAATCTAACCGACCGTTTTAGGGGGAACCTCACCTATGCCCTTCAAAGATTAACGAGCGTAATTTAACAACCGTTAGAGTGGAAACTGGGATTTTACGTGTTGTGCATTGTAGAGTAAATTGTTCACGTGCTCTAATGAATGCTTATCCGCATTATAAATAACATTCTTAAAATTATTTCCAAGTGTCGGAATTATATTTGAGTAACAGTCTGAAGTATCTGATACTGTAGCTATTTCAGAACATTCAGTTTATTAGGACATAATTAATATGTATATTGTACTTTAAATCAGAATAAACACAATACACTACAAACACAAATTTTCTCAATTTTCGTTGCACGAAGATATAAAAAAGTTGTAAAAAGGAACATTCAACAATTCTGCGAAAATGTTTATTATGTGTACATATGTATATCATCTAATTATCCGATCTTCAAGCTTGGCAAATTTTATCTACAACACACAGTTTATATTCGTTTCCCAAAATACGAATTTTAGTATTAATTAATGTCGGTGATGTTTTCCAGACAAATAATAAATATTCGGTAATTTTGTTTTTCCCGCTAGATTGTTTAAACAGCCCACTGCGCGTCCTATGCGAATTTTCGGACAACCCTTATGGTGTCATCTAATCAGATTAACCAAAAAGCCCGAAAATCATGAAAAATTCTAATTTTTACCATCCTAAACCAATTAACCAATTTCAATAAAATTTTCAGAACAACGTATACATAATTCATACAAGTTGAAATCAATTTGTACTATTGTTTTCCACAATTCTCACTAGAAGCATTTTTTCAACATATTTTTCCAGCCGTCATTTACTAAACTAATTCTTCTAGCCTTACAGAGAAATTTAAGTCGTTTGGTCCATTCGTAAAAAAGTCTATTCTGATTTAAAGTGTGTGTGATCAGTAGACTGCGGTTCTTTATGCAAAATAAAAAATGTTTGCATTGATTGCAAGACACAGGAGTGAAATAAAAATTTCTTTCTTCTTTTAATTATCTAATTAAGCTGAAACCAATACGCTGATGTCTTTAAATCTTTTTAATACATCCACTTCTTGAAATTGTGCTTACCCATTTTTGTCATAAATGCATAAAATCCGCAGTCTAGTGATCACTTATGCTGCTAACTGTAGATCCAATAGAAGAAGATTTGGTTTCGAATACTTCTACATCTATCAATGTGAATATCACATTTCTAGTAGCATACTTATGATCCTTTCACATATGTACATATACTTAAAAGATTCAAAGGGAAAGGAATACACCATGAAGAAAATACATTGAATAGGACCGTCGTCGGCGACAACATATTCGAGCGTAATTCTACCGGAAGAGTGTGCATGAAAAAGCAACGATTGCGGGATACTACGTGGTGGTTTCCGATATCTCGATCGCAGATGGTTTCCTTTATTTCCACATTTTGCTGTTCGCAAGTGTCCTACATAACTCCTCCCATCGTGGTTGTTTCCGAAACCGTCGGATAGACCAGTAACTGAGAATCCAGTAACTTTTAATGAAGACAAACGCGGTCGTGTTTACTTGGATTCCGATGAAGATAAACTGGTGCAATATTTTCCTCGGTTATTAATCCGCCATTTTCTGGTCGGAGAGGTCAAGCAGACCCTATTATACTGCGGTATCATGCTTCTTTTTGTTTTAACCCTTTATATCGCAGATATTTCAATTCGAAAATTAAACATTTCTTTCGACCTAGAATATATTTCCATTCCCTATGATTTTTTAAATTTTATGGACACGAAATTGGTATAATACAGTGAATAACAAAAGTAAGTTATAATACTGATATTTTCAATAATGAAATCACGATAGCAGTAATATTTATTCACTTATCAAAATAAACAAGTTTATTACATATTTAATGGTAATGTTGAAAACAACATTTATCGCGGTAATCACAGTGATCTGAAGATTTATCAAGATATTGATCTTTCTATACTAAATATACAAAATTCGGTGTGCCAAAAGTAAGTTAAAGTATCGTTTAACAACACTGTCCAACACCAAATTTGTTTCTCTCAAAATTTTTATTTTGCATAAAGATCCGCAGTCTAGTTATTATGTGAATTTCTTCGTTCATCAAAAAAGGACAACATACCACAGTAAAAAACTCTTAAAAAAAAAACCAAACAATTCGTTACTTGACACCTTCAATTGTGAGAGTATCACTGACACCATCGACCGAACAATGAAACGATACAGTACTTTACGTTAACAACTGACGGACTATAAATGCGCAGTATCGGACATCTCGAGTTTACTGACATATGAATTAAGAGCGTTTGTTTCCCGATTGCCCCGAGGAATCTAAAAGTACAAAGGGATTAAACTGAGACCGCTCTTAGAGAAGTAATTGAAGACTTGCGGTGCTTTTATATTCAACAGATTCACTCTAAAAGAGGATCGTGAGAGGAGATTACGAAGGAAGAGGAAGCTATTGTCGTTCATTCTATCACACCCTTCCTTCGGGGAAGGTGATTACAATGAGTTATTAAAACAAGAACAATCACGGACATTGTATTGCGGTTCAATATTATTCCATTTAAATCGCGATTAAAGCTCGAGCCTCTCCTTCCCGCGGAGCTTAATTTAATCCAGGTAATAGCGGACATTTTCGAACATCCAACGTGTTATTATCGGGAAATGAAAATCGTGCGATTCCATTTAATAATAACTTTCGTACACAGCACTGCATCGCACAGTGGTCTGTCTTCTAATAACGTAGCAGGAGAAAAGTTCCAAATCATGACCCATCCAAAATGAAATGAAATTTTATTCACAATCTGAGTCAGAGATATACGAATAATATTTTCTCCTTTCTTTGCTTTCCTGTGGTGTGTATATGTACCTTTTCTTGTTGGCTAGAACAAAGTCGCCAGATCAACACTAAACCTTCCGAGCACTAAAAGCGATCAACATATGTATATTAGTATGCAAAATAGATCGAAAAAACTTTTAAACTGTTAAACGCTTCTATTAAAATGCACTAAAAGTGAGAAAATAAATTTTTAAGACATTAGTGACTATAAATAAAAGCATGGAGCGCCCACGAAGATTACATCAATATATAGTTTAGCGATTCACGCTTTTATTTATAGTCACTACTGTCTAAAAAAAAATTGTTTTCTCGTTTTTAATGCATTTTAATATAAGCGTGGTTTTTAAAAAGTTTATATATATATATATATATTTCTTTATTTTCTACTTTTTAGTCTTTTTTAAATGGAACGCAAGATATAGTAATACTCCGAAATGGAACGAAACAGCACATTGACTGAGCTAAAAACGACAGGAATATTCAAGATGGTGAAAGTGATTGGTCCACCCTGTGTGCTTGACATTTCTGCATAATGTACAGCGTGTAGTAAAGGCATCACTGAACAACGATCATCATCATGGGTGAAGTGCCGCCGTGCCGGACGCAGGAGGCGTTCAGTCTGGTAGTATACCGCGCTCGAAATGATCCTGGTTTACCAGGAACGCCTTTTTCCTTGAGAACGCCGCGCGAATACAGGCTACAGAAAAGAACGAAATAGGAATAAAGGAAAGACGTCATCGCCGTACTCTTTATAATTTATTCTGAGCTCGTTAACCTAGCTGCGCTCGCAGGTGCACGCTGTGCTATAAGTACTGGCCACATAGCACTTTAGTTCCAACAAAGCTGCTTAACAGAAACGTTCTCGCTTCGTCGGGATTTTCAGCGTCGATGATCTGGAATTTAGCCTGTGAATGCAAAAATATACGAACCACGTAGCTGGAAAAATAAGGCGTGGCGTTTTTAATGGTACTTTAGCAATCAATCACACCTCTAGACATATTTTTATAGATTTATTAATAAATTAAAGCTTCTCGTTAATTGGCCGCCGACTATCGCTTCCCCCCCCCTCTCTCTCTCTCTCTCTCTCTCTCTCTCTCTCTCTCTCTCTTTCGCTCCTGCTCCCTCACCTCTCAGTCACTCGCGCCCGCTAGTTTTCACCCTCGCATTTTTATCCAACGTAAATGTCACCGAATAATGAAACGCGGAACAACCGACACGAAAGCGGGCAGGAAATTTCTAGCACCGCCGGAGAAATGGGTAAAAATAGAGGATCGTTAATTTTATGCCCGAGAACAAGTGCCGCCGGGTCTCTCCGATCGTTGCTGCCTCGCATGAACGCGAAACCTCGCCTCGCAATTTCGCAGGGGAACGTGAGACGCAGCTCCTTGCCGTCAAACTTTTACTAATCAAACGCAATTCGTCGATGCTTCTTCCAGCCAACTGCTCGAGAGGCAACCGCTCACGCGCCTCTAAACGAACACGCTATAGTATAAACTTGGAATAATGTTATCGGCGCCAGGTTCGATCAATTTCTACACTAAATAGCTATGTTGTAGCAAACTCCAACGTTTTTCGATTCGGATGTGAATCTGTTAGGTCATGAGACCACGTTTGCTATAGAATTGTGTTCTGAAATAGAATTGAAATTGCAATTTTCAATTTTTCTAGACGAATTTTAAGAAAGTGCAATAAAATAGAATCTCATCTCCAGTGATAGTAGCCTTCGCAGATATGAAATAAATAAAAATTGCACTAAATCATGTCTAATTCTATATTCTACCGTTTTTTGAACATTTTCAGAAGCCATGAATGCGTAAAGATCCGCAGTCTAGTGACAGTAATATAAAAATGGTTTAAATTGCTGAACGATAACGAGAGTACGGGTATCCTTTGAAAAGAAGACTTTACAGGAATCGCGTTGCAAAGTTCTCTATTACAATCGAACCCTCTGCCAACTTTTGTGTGTAGTCAGGCTTTGGAAAACATGCGGTGAAAAAATTGATTAAAACTGAAGGAACTTCCAGCGAAGAAAGTTTCATGAAGAGTAATCGATAATAGTGACACATTGGCAGTTATACATATAGTGCACGTCTGCGAATATAGGGCACTATCTTTAACGGTATAAATACATCCTTTGAGCACTATTCGATGAACTGCAACAACTCTCTGCTAATGTGTCTTATGCAAACCGTCTGGATGAAAGTAATTTTTAACTGATGATCTACATTATTACAATTAAAAGTCGTTGTGTCTTGAAATTTTAAAAAATGATGCATCATCATTCATAAGAACAAAAATGATGTATTTAAGAAATATGGAGATATATATATCCCACTTTTAGCTCGATAATTATATTTTCATTAGTATAGAATTAAAAATGCTTGTGTCTTCAAATGTTAAATAATGCATGCATCACGGATATCTAAGAGGAAAATGATGTATTCAAGAAACATGAAAACTTATATTCCACTATTAGCTCAATAATTATATTTTCTTATCAGTATAAAGGAATTAAACACTGCAAATAATAAATTACCCATATATAATTTCGTTTAAATACACAATACTTAAAGGGGAAATTGCAATGTTTAATGGTTTGAGAATAATATAACAGTACTATTAAATTGTTCTAATATTTTTACTGTTTTAAATTACACCTACTCATTTTTTCATAAATGCATAAAATCCGCTGTCTAATTATATTATCACTGTCCCACAACATGTACATTTGACACTTTAGTAGTGCAAAGTTAGAAACAAAATAAAACATTCAATACATAGATTGATTCAAAAGTCTTTAAAGATGAGTAAGTGTAATTTAAAACAGTAAAAATATTAGAACAATTTAATAGTACTCTGTTATATTATTCTGAAACCATTAAACATATTAAGAAAGAAAATAAGTTCGTATTTCACTTGACTTTTGTTGTAATTCAGATAGAAAATTTTTATTTTGCATAAAGATCCGCTCTCTGTCTAGTGATAATTACCTTTCCAGAGGGTGTCCTAGGTTTTATCTATGTCAGTATATTCTATGGCACTAAATAAGAAAGCAATGTTATTGTAAACATAGGGCACGTTTATTAAAAAGTCGTAATTAAAATATGGAATACAAGTAGAATAGTAACCGACTTGCTGTTACTGCGGGCATAGTTATTATTGGCGAAAATTTCTTTCAATCTCAAACGACCTCAGAGGGTAAACACACCGTACATAATCAAACTGAATGTAAATATTGTTACATTAATTAATTAATTAATTAAGTAACTTATGTTCCGTATTTTTGTTACAACTTTTGATCAAGCTTTCTGTGACCTATGTTTAGTTAGTTTATGTTTCTTAGTTAGTGCCATGGAATGTACCGACAAAGTTTGAACATTAAAAACCTGGAACACCCTATTATAATGCGCGAGTTAGAGTCCGGAAAGAACCGCCTCATTTGAGACTCGCGACAGTGTCATATGTAAACAAAGTGAGTTTGCTAAAGGCTCGCGAGAACCCGAAAATGTAGAGTTGTTGAAATGTCGAAAATTTCGGGAATAATCCCGGGGATTCCCGTGCGCGTTCGGGTTCGCGAATGTTTCGAGATTCTCAAGAATTTCGGAGTTCTCCGGGGGCCTGTCTCGAAAATTGTCGAGAACCTCGATAATTCTCGGGAATCCCCGATATTTTCGAGTGCTCGCCTCAATCCTGAATTCAATTCTTTTAAATAAAATATACGTTATTTCGTGTAACTAAAACAGTTTCATATAACAAAACCTGTAAACTGCAAGACTGAACGGAGATATACTGGAAATTAGTATAATAAAATTAAAAACTGAATACGTAACTTCAGCATTCAGCATACACAGGATCAAGACGTTCAGTAGTATTAGAAAGGATGACGCAGGCGCGAAGTGTTAAATACGTTCTGCGATGTAGTACTACGACAATAATACATCTGTATTCTGTCTCAAGTTGTACAGCCAGACAACACCAAATCATATTCTCCACCAGTTTGCATTTCTATAGAATTATTAAAATATATTTAACTAACTTCATTTGCAAGAAATTTCCAAAAATGTTCATCTCCAGAATGATCACTCGACACGCCTTCACCGAGTTTTATCAAATAATTCAAAATTATCTCTATTTATAAATGATAAAAGGTCTGCATGTTTAAAAAAAAAAAAAAACAGTACGCAAATATCTCGAATATTATTTAAAGAAATAGACAGTTTGCATGAAATATTTGCATAAAATATTCAAACTCATTTACGCGTGTATTAACTCTCTTATTATATGTATATACCAATATAACACCGCTGTAATGTACATTATACACATGTGGTAATTTATTTATAAACACTTTGTACCTAGGAACTGTGGTTACGAATACTTTAATAGAAGATGTGCACATGAAATAGATAAAAAAGGAAATGCTAAAGATATGCTCTTCGTAAAAATACGATAGACTATTGAAAACCGGCAAGTGCTTCGAAACTTTTGGCTAACAGTGTACGTTTATGTAAACCATTCGGATCTAACCAATCGGGAAGCAAGGTTCAGCTGCGACCATGAATACAAGCCAGACAACGAGCGCATTTGTCATCTCTTTAAAAATGCATCCTCTCCCAATAAGCGTTTCGTTTCTAATTGATAGCTTGCTTAGTTCAAATTTACACTAATTAATCCGTTCGAATGTTTGGTCGTTCGTCTGTTTCAATATCATCCAATGATTTTAATTAAATTGGAAAAAGTCGTTTCATACAATAATTATTATAATATGTATACACGTAGGATTGCAGATGGTGTTTATCGAGTAGACTGCGGATGTTTCTGCAAGATATAAACTTTCTGCATCAATTTTAAAAAACACAGACCAAGGAAAAAGTTCTTTCTTTCTTTAATAATTTTAGTGAGTTGAAAATAATACACTGGTGCTTCTAAATTCTCTTCGCCTCTAATCTTTTTAAATTAGACCTACCCATTTTTGTAATAAATGCATAAAATCCGCAGTCTATTATCGAGTTAGAGAACTAAGGTTTGCAATAAAAGTGTAATATATTTGAGGAAAACGAATTATACAATGGATGGACAGAAAACTGAAATTGTCTGTTGCTTTTACAGGGCCGTGCTCGCTATGCTCTTCTTTTTTAATTACGAAATTTTTGAACGTCGCCTCATAAACTTGTGCTGTTTCGTGAAAAAATGATATTATATAAATTTACATCGTACGAATCAAGACTATTTCACAATAATTGGCATGTCTAATTCCTATCCGCCACCTTCCACTAACTAGTCCATTCTCGCGAAGCGTAATACCGGTGAGAACAACGCGTTCCAATTCGAGTAATAACACTAATTCGCCCACCCGAAATAGATGCCGGAGGCTATACGTTCTACGAAAATATTCTTATTTACAGATCAATTTACATTATTAAAGGATAAAGGAAATGGAATGCGTCAGATTTGTATTTTTCTCAGCAAATTGTGTTTAAAAGCATGGCTTCAAGCTCCAGTTGCTGCGCAAGCTTCGAGGCAAGACCATGAGTTCTTCAGAAATCAAACAGATTTCGAAAAAACGTCAATGTGTTTCACATCAATGTTCATTAGAAAATATATGTATATAAATCGGAAACATAAGGAATGCAGATTTTGTACATATTGAAGTGATAAATTAATAATAGAAAGATTCTTATAAACAAACCAAATGTTAAATCGCATATCGTAAAAAAATGTCATGAAAAAGAACCACAAAGTAAGACCTAAAATCCTTTAAAATAAATACAATGCGAAAGTTGAAATTGAATTTTTAATGGAACCATCGATATGCACATTTAAATGGTATACTGCATAATAACTATATAGACTGCGGATCTTTATGCAATTACGGCTTTTGAAAACTTTCAAAAAATGCTACGATATAAAATATGACAGAATTTAGTGCGAATTTAATTTATTTCAGATCTAAAAAGGCTACTACCACTGAAAACAAGATTTTATTTGATTCCACTTTCTTAAAATTCGTCTAATAAAGTTGAAAATTGCATAAACATCCGCAGTCTAATAATTACTATTGATCATTTTTAGCCTGCGGTGTTATAAGAGAGGTTGAAAATCCCGGTGTAGAACTTATTCTTTATTAATCACACGTATTTCTGAATATAACTAGCAACCAGTGGTAAGTTAATTAGAAACTAAAGTATTCTAACCTTGAACGTGTATTTGCAGGGTTTATGAACGTGTATTGTATAGGGCAACGGTAATAGGAACGTAGCCGTGAATAGGGGCATTTACGTTATTAAATGAACACGTTATTGCCTGCTTTAAAGTACAAAATAAATAGGTACTGCTTCGAGAGTAGTTGACTATTCAAAAGATTTTATCAAAATGGGATTCGAGCGGTAAACATTTTCCGAAAAATAAGCTACTCTTCGCATAGAAATACATTTCCGATACTTCATTTTTCTTTTGTATGACATTCTACTATATATTCAAGTAAAATATTGTTTAACTCCTTGTACCACCACTACTGTTTTTGTGGTAATAGTGATTAAACATTCTTCATTGTTCAGTATTTCATAGAGGAAAAAGAAAATATTAATTGTATCTTAAAGAAATTCAAGTCCTTTGGACCAATTTTTAAAAAGTTATGCGATTTTTAAGGGTGTCCACTTAATATTGCCGCTGACTGTATATGAAACAATGGTTGAAACGAAAATTATATGATTTCAAGGCAGCACGCAATGAATAATTATTTTAATTTCTCTTTTTTAAATTTACCCTTTATAATAAAATAAACCTAAGATAGCCATTATACATATGTATATCATGATAAAAAAGCAAGGGAAAAAGGAACTAATCGTCACATTGTATATTATCCTTGAAACCATACAACTTTTGTTTCAACCATGTTTTTCGGATACCAAATAATTTATTTTAGGTGGCACAGTTAACTCAATCATCTTGTATAATATTAACAGCGAATGTTACCACCAAACATGTCTGTTATCATTCCAGGGACTGTTTTCAATTGATACGAAAATTAACTTGCACAAGTGGTGTGGATAAATGAATAGCAGAGATTATGGTCACATCGAGTTCCATTGAATTCGTACGTCAAAGTGTTAATACAATGGAATTAACGAAAATCCATTCGACAGAGTAATCGGAATGCAACAAAGTACGAAGTAGCATGCAGCTATTTTCGTAAGGTTTGGTAATGATTGGTTCGCGCAACTAGACTGAAATTGTTGGTTCAATTAAACTTCACGTACATTCTTGCCGAACTTGCGAATTTCAGGTTCCCGGCAGCTCTTAATTTCAAGTTGAAGCAATAGAACGATTTAACGGAATCTCGCCCGAAACGAATCGTCAATATCTTCGCACTACAAAATAGCCACCATTATCACTATGCAAATGCCTCCGTATGGAGTATTGCATAACTAGTTACGCCAGATGTGCCAGACATTATGCATGTAGATCGAGAAACTACGTTCTACATGCGCTGTAGATTTATCGACCTTTATTAAACATGTTCTCTACAATCCGAACACCGCTGTATATTCGCTACCTGCGATCCTTTTAAAAATCCGGTTTCAAATGTAATTTAAAAATGTAAATCAATTTTTTTATCTAAAAAAAAAAAATGCAGAGCTTATAAGAATGTAATAAGGCAAAATGATAGCACGTTAAAAAAAAAAAAGAGAGAAATTACTTATAGTTACCAACAATAATATCAATACAACAACATATTTCATTTACAGACGCGATTCAAATAAATCTTGAAAAAGATCGAAACTGGGATCGAAACGTTGATCTTGTTTGACAATTAGCAAAGTTGCTTTATAATTCGTAATAAACGATCGAACCGTTGTTGCGCCGAAAACATTAAAAAATTCATTAATAATATCATTATTTTTTAAAATCTGATTTATCTTCGCGCACTTTAGTAAATCGCTCTGACGAACCCACCTTAACAATCTCCAATTAAATAACTCAGGCCATTGTAAAACTTTGATTTTTGTATCAAAAATATGAGCCGTTGTTTTTGAAACTGGTACTAGTCCATTTATTTGTTAATGTTTTTGTTTTTATTTTTTAAATATCTGTATCTGACTAAAACTACCGCTAACTCATTTTTTCCAGAAATAGAGTTTCTTCACTTTGAAAAACAACGGCTCATACATTCCTTTACTACCTGTGCAGTATGAATTGCAGTCTTATCTTGTCGAAGCACAACATTTTCTCGAAGTAGCGGCGATTAACTATTAGTTTGATATTATTCCCTTCCATGTGTAGACCACGACAATATATAAGAAATTGGTTCGGTGAAATATAAAACAGTAAAAGATTTTTAAAAATTTAAGAATATTGTAATGTTGCTTTTAATGTAACAAAATCGTTAAGGGATGAAATCAATTCTTATGTTGTGCTTGCTTACCACAATTAATACAAAACATTTTCACAAAAATATTATTTTTCTGAATATGTTTTAGAAAGATTACAAAAATTTTAAAATGTTCTAGCAATGTAAAACATTTTTAAAATATTATTTTTCTGAATATGTTTTAGAAAGATTATAAAAATGTCAAAATGTGCTTTCTCCAGCATTGTAAAATCTAAAGATGCAATTTCGCATGTGTGAAATATTTAAATTCATCGAATTATTACATTTACATCAATTTTTCCATTAATTTTAATCTTTTACTGATGTAACCGTAAGTTATACTCGTAAGAATCCTAATCGTGAGTAAGATATTTTTCTTACTCACTTTGTTTTCTTTTCGTATTGAAGAAACTTGTATTCAATTTCAACAAGAGAGAAATCTAAGAATCAATTATGCATTAGATTTCAAGAAATAAATTACCCATTTCTTGAAATACCCGACGACTGCTTATCTCGTTTCACCGATTATCAATTCAAATATGGGAGTTTCGTTGCTATTATTTTTGAGGGAGTAACGCTTACACGGAACAGAATTGAATTATCCAACAGAATTTAATGATAAGGACAGAACCTCTGTCCTTATCCTTTATCTGCAGAATCTCTCGGAGGCGGCGTTTCATGAATACTTAATCTCGGTGCTTCCAAATTTTTTCTTCTACACGAGACCGAGCTTCGGCACCGTCGCGATACAAAATTCCGCGCGAGCTCGCCGATATTCCCGTGGGTAATTTTCTAAAAAGGACAAAAGTGTTGTGCGCTGTACCGGCAAACGTCTTCGTCATTTCCGGGATGTTATACAAAGCCCCATCTATTGATCAGCGGGTCCCCGGTCTTTTATCGACGCCGCTATGGATTGGAGACACTGAGACGGCTATACAGGGTGATCGGTAACTAGTGCAACAACCGCGCGAGGAAAGGGGGCGACCGTACATTTAAAAAATACGTAGAAAATGTAGAACAAAATTTTTTCACACGGGGCTTTGTTATCGAGGAAATCGATTTTTAATATTCGCTGAATATACAGCAGAGGACAAAAGATAGGTTTAAAATTGGAATTTCTGTACACGAGTATTAACAACCTTAACTATCCTCGCCATACTATGCAATATCAAACTTCTTTTGTTTATTCGTCAGTTTTAAAACAATTGTTGATACTACGTTAATAATTTTGTAATAGTATTTAATAATTGTAATAATATTAACAACTATCATAGTACACATTTGTCGATATTTCCCTTCATTTCTGTAAATACATGGAATTTAACTAACAGCTGCAATTAAGAATAATTACACAGACAAATAAGAATACTAGAGTTGCTAAGAAAATCTTCTATGCTTGTAATGCGTTACTTTTTAAATTCAATAGAATCTGTCTATTCATCTATTTCCACATAATGCATTAACGATTCATTTCGTTTGACACGTGCAGTGGTCACAAGTAAGCATTTAAAGTCTTTTGCATTGTAATAATATTAAGAATTATACATGGTACGCGATAATTCCCTTCATGTCGATATTTCCTTTCATTTCTGTAAATACATGGACTTTAACTAACAGCTGCAATTAAGAATAATTATTACAAAGACGAATAAGAATACTAGAGTTGATAAGAATAATAGAATTGATTCAGATCGTTTATCTTTCAGCAAGATGTTGACTCCAAGCACACTTCAAAGGTGGCATCTGCATCCATAAGAATAATACATATGTGGGGTTTCCAATTTTTTTCGAGGAAGAAAGAATTTCAAAACTCGAAATGTCGTGTGTGCCCACGACAATCCCTAGATCTTAATCACCATCGAAAATCTGGACAATTTTAGATGAGCATATTCCTTTAAGGGCTCGTACCGACAACGAAAGTATTATTTTGTATTTACGGCTTATGAAAATTGTGAAAAAAGGCTAGAATGTAACATTCGATAGAATTTTGTACAATTTTTTTTATTTAATTCCGCTTTCTTGAAATTTTGTCTAGAAAAATTGGAAAATGCATAAACATCCGCAGTCTATGTATTGGCAACACTTCAGCACACTTAAAATAAAATCAACTAAACATGAATGTTACGTATTTCTCTCTTCGAAAAAGTTTCTTCTCTAGGTTCATCGAATCTTTTCTACCAAGGGTCGATTTTCTCGGAAGCCGGGCGTCATATGAAGAATTTTCATTCGATATTCTTAGCTGATTTTTTATGCAGAATCGCCCCCTTCCCGAATGTGCCACCAGTTACCGATCACCCTGTATACATACGCACGGGTGCAAGAGTGCCAACCGAAAATCGATGGGAACTGTCCGGCCTTAATGAAACGTGGCATATTAAACGTCTTAACGGAGCAGCCTAGGATCAAGTATCCTCGCAACTCACGCAGGCGTATCCGTGTCAACCCCCGTTTAATCGCATTGGGAATTTTCGAGAGAACGGAACTCAATGAGACGGTGTCTCGAACGAAGCATAGAACACGAGAGGCGGAAACTGCGGGAAAGAAAGATTGAATTAAGAAATTTGTATTATGCAAATCAACCGGAAAAATATGCAAAGTGAGAACAAAGAACAGCGCATTAGGATATAAGCTCCCGCACGTCACTGTCGAGAAGAGTAATCAGTTAAAAATGTGATGTTTCACGATCGTGAACTCTACAGAGTGAATAAAAAGTAATGGCGATCCGTCCGAGAGGTGAATACCAAAGATTTTGTTGTTAAAGTTTGTTATTACATCAAAACACTTTACACTCGTCGAGAATAGAAGAAGTTCGAAAGGATCCATGTGTCGTTAATTATATCGAGATACAAAGCTTGCTAAAGTTTCTATTCCCGACGAGTGGAAGGTGTGATGTAAAAACAGACTTTAACAACAATTTTCTTTAGTATAAACAACTTTGCGGCAAGTTTCTTTTACAAATGTCCACCGATCCAGAGGTGTAGACGACGGGTTCACCCCTACGACGGGTGACCATTACTTTTTATACACCCTGTACTAAGGAAATGAAACACAACGTTTAAGAAGAGAATTTAAGTCTAGAGATCAGGTGCGCGCTCATAATCTGTAGAATTATTTCTTGCATAATGTACGATTATAGCGTTGACGTATAGTGTTTTATACACGGTGTCCCACGACAAGTGCCGTTTCATAGCACTCCTGAAAAGTAGATGATAGAGCAAAGATGTAGAGTGACGAAAACATTTTCATCTTCGTGTTTTCAAGGTTATTTCAAGGTCACTTCGTGTTTTTTAAAATAGAATTCCATATTTTTGTTTTGATATAATGAAAGTACAGAGGAAAAACAAGCTGGGTATCCCCGTCGAAATATTTTGCGAAACCTTAAAGTAGCTTACCAAGAGTTCATTTGTGATCCATGTACGGTTTCTTTCAGACTATTGTCCCTCATTACGAGTACTATACTGTTTTTACAAATCTCCAGTTATATGTATGCACGGGTATACATACATAGAATCACGCTATGACTGGCTTTAAATTTATTTTGTATACACCCTGTACATTAATATTTTCAGAAATAATATTTTATCGTTACAAATAAGAGAGAAAATATTGTATATCAAATTGTCACTATTTTCAGATAATCCTCCAAATAAAATACTATTTTTAAAATATATTGCATCTCAAATGAAATATATTATTTTCAAGGTTGAACGCATATTTTTAAATAAATAGAGTTATTTACTATTTATTACACACCCTGTACATTAATATTTTCAGAAATAATCTTACAATGTAAATTCTTTCGATGGAATAATTAACGTAGATTCTTGCCGTTATCTCAGCCAGCCGAAGATGCGTCTGGTTTTGACTATCTTGACCCTGTTTGTTGACTCGGCGAAACGTTTCCGGAAGCTTGCAGATATTCTGACGTCAATCCGCTTTCACTGACGTTTACGAATCTTGGTTGTTCGTCGTACCGTTTTACAGGGTGACAAGATATAATGGAGTTAAACATTTCTTATTATAATTCTGTGAAATCGACAAATTTTAAAAAACCAAATGATAACAACCATAACATAGACCTTTAGTATTCATATGTATATTTAAGAAGTTTCGAAGTGGCCACCCTTCGAGCCAATTCCGAGGCTCAAACGTGTTTTGAAATTTTCAGCTATGGGCCGCAGCTCTTCTGACGTCATTCGGTCCCACACACAGCGCAGAGATTTTTTCAGCGACACGAAACTTTTATGGGGCCGAGCAACTTACGGAGTTGCGCGTCTGTGTTTTTCCTCGCGAATGGTTTCATCCGATCCCTTTGAATCCCATTCTCCCGTTTCTTCGTCTATCTCCATCGTTCAACTTTTCCTTCGCCAGTAAATAAAATCGCGGAAGCAGGCTTCCACGCGAGATCGTATTAGATTGCATTAATTATCGGGTGCGACCGCGATAATAGCCGCCGACTTGCCTACCGAATTGCACACGATCATTAGCAATTCTTTGTTTGTGGCCCTCGCGCGTGTACACAACCGCGCCCCGCAAGGTAAACCAACTTCGGTCTTCGAACATATCAATGTCTGCCACCAGTGAAAATCTCGAATTTCCGTTTATTCTTCCATAGAATATCGAAACTGCAAACTTTTATCTCTTTTCATTTTTCCGAAACAATTTAACCAGAGAATCTGCGGCTTGTACGGGGATCGTGCGATCCAGAACAGAATTGGGCATTAATCGATTAAAGCTTTGATCAAGATTGATCGATTAACTACTACACTGAGAAAAAAATCCTGTCGAAACCAAAAAAATATATGTTGATTCAATAAGATGTACTATTGAATAGTGCCAATATCATATCAACTTATTTTAATATTTAATACTATTGAATTTCAATAGCAAAACTAACTTCCGCCAATCATATAAGCCAATAGCTTGACCATCAATGTTTTCAAAAAAATAAGATATGGCCTCAAGTCAATTCCAGTATAAATCAATACATTTCTCAAATTTTTTTAACAACATATCTGATTTAAGGAAAAAAAGAAATATTACGAATAATGATATACGGTATTGAATCAAACACTATTTTCAATCATTTCATGATAAACAATTCAAATACATCACGATTTGCTTCTAAATTTCATACTATTGAAAAGAATACATTGATATTCATCCAAGTAAAAAATTACAATAACACATTTTTGCTTTAGAAAACAGTGAAAAAAAAATCGCACGTTAATTTTTAAGGAGTCGTTACAAAGAAGAGGCTTCAATCTTTAAATCCATAGTAGTTTTATTTGCGAAGAAATTTTCGGAAAGTTTTTGGAGATGTTTGAATTCGCTGCTGCAAAATGTGTCCCATTCGTTTTTACGAAATTATCACAATTTAAATAGCGGAAATTTTCCGAACATTGGGGATGTTTAAATACTTTCTGGATCCACTGTACATTTATTATCGATTATTTCCAGTTGCATTCATGTGCACGCATACTCGTAGAACTCGAGTATTATTTATTTTTCACACTATTCGGAGCAGTTGTCGTGTCAGATAATATAATTGAAAGATCGATAGAGAATGCGCTATACAGGCATGGCCGTCACCGTTTATTATTAGTAAAAATAATCGGCAATGGATGGACACGCGCGACCATACCGGTTGATAGTTTGTAATCGATCTGCGAATTGATGGAAGTAGAGACAATGCTTGTTAAATCAAGAAGCCTAACGCGCTCGCTACCGTCGCGTCGTCACTTTCTTTTTCAGTTTTCGTAGCAGTAATATTTTATATTTATATTAAAATCCATCTACCAATTTAATACTTTCGGTAATTTACGCTATTTGTCCACAAATATTTGAGCACTTCCAGACCTCGTTATCGCTGCGTGGAAATCAGTTTCCCCTTGTTTTAATTTTCGTCGTAATACCGAAAAGTGCACATTTTAAATATTTCAACACTCACCGCGTCATTAATAAAGTATATAAAGTAAGGAACACACGAAATATATCTTTTTACGTGGTTAACTTTAATTACTGTACACTCCAAATACAAGAAATACAAGAAAATAATCTTTACATGTGCGTTGATGTCAGTGGAAGATAAAAATGCAAAATCGGCATTGCTTTCAATGAGAAGGTAATAATATTGGATTATTCGTGTATTTCATATTTTATGGAACAAGGAATGCAAATGAACAAATCATTTTACGTATTTAACTTTAATTGCTGTGCATTCCGTATAAAAGGGGCACGCCATTATCTTTACAGGTGCGTTGATGTCGGTAGAAGATAAAAATGCAAAATCGGCATTGCTTTCAATGAGAAGGTAATAATATTGGATTATTCATGTATTTCATATTTTATGGAACAACGAATGCGAATGTCCAAGTATTTATAGATACATAGCAGTTTATTCGTCGATCACGTTCAGAAGCACACTGAATTAACTTTTGTTTCGATTTCTCATTTATCGTCACACGTAGCACCACTTCCACTTGTATAATGATACCAATCACACGGCACTTTGTACGCGGGGAATAAAGTTTCACGTTACTCGGGCGGCTCGTACACTTTTATTGTAACTAAAGGAAGTAACGCGACGTTAAATGTATCATTTATGTTTAATCAGCAATGTCAAATTGTAGGTGGAATTTTCTCCTGACTCAAGACAAATATTTTCAGAATCAGCGATCGAAACTGCTTTGGCTTTCACCTTTTATAAATTGACGCAATCATTTGCACTTACTTAAGTTTGTTGATTTAGCAAACATATCTTAGCGCTTCCATCAATTCTCATTGTCAGAGCAATTCCCAACTTCCGACCTGGTAATCTATTTATCTTTACTCCCATCAATATTCTTACATCCTTCAAATAATTTTCCAATTTCTTGAGAAGAGAATTTTTTTGCTCCTCTATTTATTTAACGTAACATCATAATATATACAAAAATATAATAGTTAAATCAAGCTAGTTAGTAATGATTTTTGTAATTAAGCATGTCAAAAACCGAATAAATTTAATGATTGTCGTCTTAATGGTTCAGCATAAAAAAATGACTTTTCTACATATTTCCTTTACTAAAGCATTAAGACAAACACTGCATTGTTAATTTCATTTATAGGAAAATATGTAATTTAGCCTGTTTTGTAGTATCCTAAAATGGCACCTACTAACAATTATTTTACGTAGAAAACTGTCGTTGCTAACATAAATAGTAAAACTTTTTACATTCAGGAAAAATAGATCTATTCTGACCACTCCAATGTATGTATACATAGAAAGCACAGTTAATTACACTAACCAGAAGTTTCATATCGTTTGCAATGAAAAATATTTTTCAATGTTTCAAAACAAATATACATTTACAAAATCGACCAAGGTTTAACATGGTGCTAAATTATTTTCAAATATTTTACAAGTTGAAAATGGCACGTTATAAATTTTTATTTTGTTTATAAATTAATCATGACCTCGAAACTGTGTTAAAAAAGTAGCTTTTGCTTTAATTAAGTCGTTGGAAGTTATTTATCACATCGAGACTCAACTTTAGCACAAAATTTACAAGTTCCCTCTTGCTTCAATTATCTTTGCAAAATAACAATTGGTGGGTAACGTGAGTTTACCTCGCGTGTCCACCGGCGATAAATAAATTTTTCCGACTTCGGCCTTCTTTCGTGTTTCGAACTCTGCGAGTGCCGCGCATGCAAAACTTGCATTCTACGAACGTGTACAATCTCGTCTACGATCTGACACAGAAGCCTCGGGAAATCGGTGAAATTCACATTCAAAGAAAACGTCCAATATCATTTTCCAAAGTACCGATACAATCCCTTTTCTTCGAAACGTATCACACACAGTCCTTCTTCCTGTATCGAAGAATCCAAAATGGTGAGAACGGAACAAGAAACAAATCTTGACTTCTCCTAATCCTTTGCATTGCACAATTCTCCAACGATCACACTTGGTCTAACAATATCGTTTTAAACTCTACACTAACGAATGTTCACTTGTCCGTACGAAACCGAAATTTTCCATTTTAGTCTTTGAATTCTCCATGAAAAATCAGTAGCTTCCACGAGAATCAGAAACAAAACTTGGAAATCTTAAATCACTTGTAGGAAATCATTCATTTCTATTTCGACCCCTCAGAAATATAAGCAAAGAGAATCTCGTATAAGAAATTTCAATGCTTCGGGTAATTTTTAAATGTCTCGGAAGAGATAAATTCTTGTTTTATAAAGCAGGAGAACTTGTTGAGGGCGTTGTTTTATAATTTTATTTTATTACCAATACGATGAAAAACCGATGAAACCGTTTATCATTAAGAGATTCTACTTTGTTGAATTTTTCCACTTATAATAAAAAGTCCGTGTATATGTGACTCACCTGGAGAAATATATAGATGGATTTTCACTTTCGCGAACGCTACCTGTGTCGAAGTGCGACTGACGTACTCCGAGCACCGGCGATTCCTTTTATAATCAGGAACATCGACGGCCCTGCCCGCAACGCCACGCAGTCTCCGTAAAGCACAGGAGCGTATCAACATCAACGCGGGCACCTTCGCGCCGTGATGTGTATAGCAAACGAAAAAATATTCGAGCAACGTGAAAATATCACTTTCGTTTAACCCCTTGTACCCGGAGCTATTTTAACTGGAAGATTAAACATTTCTTCCGATCTACAATATTTCCATTCCCTACGATTTTTGAAATTTTATGGATATCAAATTGGTACACTGAGAGAAAAAAAGTAGTTACATCAATAACACGCGTGTTATTGTAATTTTTTACTTGGATGAATATCAATGTATTCTTTTCAATAGTATGAAATTTAGAAGCAAATCGTGATGTATTTGAATTGTCTATCATGAAATGATTGAAAATAGTATTTGATTCAATACCGTATATTATTATTCGTAATATTTCTTTTTTTCCTTAAATCAGATATGTTGTTAAAAAAATTTGAGAAATGTATTGATTTATACTGGAATTGGTTTGAGGCCATATCTTATTTTTTTGAAAACATTGATGGTCAAGCTATTGGCTTATATGATTGGCGGAAGTGAGTTTTGCTATTGAAATTCAATAGTATTAAATATTAAAATAAGTTCATATGATATTGGCACTATTCAATAGTACATCTTATTGAATCAACATATATTTTTTTGTTTCAACAGGATTTTTTTCTCAGTGTAGTAGTTAATCAATCAATCTTGATCAAAGTTTACCGAATACTTGCTCTTGTAGCAATATTTCACCCAAAATTCAAAGTTTGATGGTTGAAATACTTAATTACTTGTAGTAACGGCGCACTATATGTATGGGTCAAACCGACGAAATCTGTGTAAAAATCAAAGAACTTTCGATAGAAATGAGATAGAGCGATGAAATTTTTTTCAAATGAAAGCTGAAACTTTGCAGAATATGGGATAATTATGTAGATTGTGGTACGAACGTTTTTTAACCTTGAAAGAATTCGTTAAACTTGCACAATTTCAAGAAAATTGTGATTTTTCCAATACCACGTGCGGAAAAAAATTTTTTTTAACACGCGACACATCATAACTAAATTGAATATTATTTCTTCGCTTAATGACTTTAATAGAGGATAAATCATATATTGATATCTTCAATTTTTCTAATCTTCCAACAATTTTGGGTTTCATCTACTCAATTTTGCTATAAATGCACGAAGATCCACATGATCTATATGTATAATTAGAACAACGTTTAGAATAAGATTCAACGTTCGCCATTCAGTTCTGTTTCCAAATAGGTGGGTGAATTTAGTTCTAATAAAAATATCATGTGAGCTTTTTTTATTATTCTTTTGTGTAAAACTGAAATGGTTGCCCGAAGCTACGGAACACCCTTTATATAGCTTGCAAACAATATCGCGTAACAAGTTCGCAGCACGTGTGTTACTCTATTTATTTAATATAATAGCAAGCTGACTAAATCCAGGTTTCATATACATTATGTGACCTACATTTCCGTAGTTTAGATAATTCACTGTCTATGAAATCTTTGAGGAAAATAACCTCAATATCCTAGAGTGTGTTCAAGATAGTAATTTTTCAGATTGCGATGTTTTCAAAACCTGTAGTTTACTCGTATTGTAAATTTTTCAAATTTTACAATTTCAAATGCTTGATCTCGTGTAGATACTTTTAACGACATTATTTCAGTCATCAATGTATAAAATCCGTTGTCGAATTATACTATTAAAAGAAGAATCTCGGTTATGGTTCATAAATTGCATAAAGATATGCAGAGAGAAAATATTAGGCTAATTTTTATACGATTGAAGATAATTTAGAGAGGAGATAAGCTTTACTCAACACACAAATGATGATATGTCGTTAGTTGTTAGCAGACAGCGAATCTTTATGCAAAATAAATGTTCTCTTCTTGACAACTTGACTACTTGACTTGAAATTTATTTTCTTTCTTAATATGTTTAAAATATAGATATAGGTTGAAAATAATATAACGGTATTTTAGAATTCTTCTAATGATTTTACTATTTTAAATTACACCTAGTTATTTTTGTCATAAATGCATAAAGATCCGCTGTCTAATAATCAACTATATGAGTCACTGTACGTTCGAATAAGTTTTCGACCTATTCGTTTAGGGCATGTACAAGTTTAACTATCGCGAATGGAGAAACGCAGGAGAACCCGGTTAAATTATTCGACGATACAACAGAAACTCGTGAGTTCATGGCCCACAAAACCTTAGAAATACCATCTGGTTTAGAACTTATGTGCCCCGAAACTGTTAGTCGAAATATTGCTGGTGACGATGCGGTTACGTTCACTCGCTATTTGCCCACCATGCATAGAATTCGCGGCTGTCGAGTTGTTAACAACGCGAGAAATCGATTAATCATTGCGTGTCCATAACCCTCGGGATGTTATAATGGCCGAGTACTATAAAGTGTTTCAACAAGTTTACAACGACTCGTACAAAAACGATATTATCTAAGTGAACTCTTCGTCGGTGCATAGGACACTTTAAAGATTTTCACATAGCATAAATGCATAAAAAGCCGCAATCTTGTGGCGACAGAATCTAAATGCATTTCGCAATTGAAAAATGAAATAAAATACAAGTTGATGATGTACATTTCAGAATGTTGTCTGAAATACGTTTTGCCCACCACTGATCTTATGATTTTGTTCGTCGATGCATAGGACATTTATAGATTTGCACGTAGTATAAATGCATAAAAATCCGCAGTCTATTACACACATAGTCAGAACCAGAAGGAACAATGCTTACTTTGGTTTAGGAAGCAAAGCATTATGTGCGGCAAAATTCAACATGAACTATCAGATTCACAGGAATTATTCGTTGTCGTTAACCAACAAAAAATTCGCAATTAAAATGCTTTTTCTAAATTGTTAATTGTCAAAGGAGTCGACGGAGAGCATGGACAAATTTTCAAACAGTTTTCAACTTTAAAATAGACTTCTCTATAGGTTGGGTGCAGACCGTGGTATGAATATTCATACATTTGTGCCACTAATGACATCGTAGCTAGAGGCACGCGGGAAGAAAAATTTCACAGATCGATACCCATTTTGATGCGTCGTCCACTGCTACGAAGATTACTAATGAGAGACTATATTCAACATAAAATTAATTAACTAAATATTGCTCTACCTCCATGGAATTAAATCTTGGTAAGATGTCTGAATTACGAAATTTATATTTTCAGAAGTTATTTTACAAAGAACAGAGGGTAGAACGAAGTTAATTAACGTGAATTTTCTAAAGAAGTCGCAAAACATTTTTAACGTCAAGAAGGGAACGTTGTTTATTTTTTCCGTGATTTATCGATTAAGATTAAAGTATGCTTGCGAATTTATGTGGCAATTATGCAATTTTCTAAGATGAAATGTAAATAAAAAGTGAATTAGCCCCGCGAAGAATTTTGCATTTTCCACAGCTGGAAATGAAATAAAAGTGTTGTAAGCTGAAATTTTCATGTTATTGTATTTTACATAAAAGCATACAGAGCAGTCCGGATAAAGTGTTACAAACGATCTTCTCTGAGAGCTAGATAGAAATCTTCTTTCATTTTGTTTTAAAGTATATGAGATAGGAGAAGTTGATCAAATGAAGAGCAATACATTTTTCTGGGTCAACAGTTAAGAGAAAAGGTGGATATACTGTGTTCTTTCGAATGAAATAGCGTTATTTTTATTATTTTCTTTGGATAGCATCTATTTAACGTTTATTTTGAAGCTTATTTTGTGTTCTGCATAATAAAATTATTATACGAAGAAATTCAGTTCACTTATATGTATATGTGCATATAGTATAAATGTTAAACTGCTTTGAATCTGTATAAAAGATCTTTTGGAATATTTTGTTAACAATATTTGTTTTCCTAGTAGAATAGACGTGGAATTCTAGTATTTCTGCCTCGAAAATTAGGTATTATTGGTATTCAATAAATTGGTTCCGCCATGAACAGAATGCATTGCATGCGAGGAATTATTAGAAACAAATCGACAGCATTTGGCACTCAAGAATTCAAACGTTATTTTGTCTTGATTGCTTCTTGACCACGGTAAAGACTTTTTATCTACGACTATCTTCGTAGATGTTTGCATTACTTTCATTATTGATAGACCGAGGATCTTTATGGAAAATAAAAATTGTCCGAACGAATTGGAAGAAACTGAAGGTTAATGAAAATTTCTCTTAATCATCTTGAAAAGTCATATATAATAATTTAAACACATTTAATTTAAACACACTAATTTAAAAACACTATATGATAATTTTCTTCAATTTTTCTAAGATCTTTTCAATTTTCTATTAATTTTTGTCCCAGTGCATAAAAACTGCAGTTTGATAATTAACCTCGATTTGTTGTATTTCAATGCTTATTAAATAGTACCTTAGTTTTCAAATTTAATATCACTCGATATTCTTTGAAGCTAAGAATGTACTTCTTCGTTTAATAATTTTAATAAGTCGGAAATAATATAATATATGTGTGTATATATATATATATATATACATATATAATGTTATTATATTATTGTTATACTATTATAAACATTATTCTTAAACTATTCTAATGTCTTCACAATCTTGCATTTCGCCCTCTCATTTTATAATAAATGCATAAGATCCGCATGTCATTGTCTTACGTGACACATCAACATGTAAATAAAATTTTAAAAAATACATTACATCATGTACAACTATTAAATATCAAGATGCATCTAAATATCCTATGGTTTTCTGTCTCGTTAAAGTTATTATGCGAATCAAAATGAACATACTAACAAAAAGCTGTGAAAGAATAAAGAAACAATACTGGAAAAAGCTGAAACTCGTAAACAAAAACAACTTGGTTGTATATAACTACTTTGGGGGAGCCCTGTCGGCAAAGTTTATTAGATAACATTGAAAATAGAGTCGTGTTATTGAATAAATTTATGGAAATAGAATCTCGCGAGTCGGATACTAAAAGACAGAATCCACTTGGAGAGCGAGGGATGAGCGAGCCTTGAAGATCCAATTAATGATAGACTTGCAGTGAATACGTGCTCGAGAAGCGAAGAAATCTCGTCGATAAAGCGTATAATTATTTTCAGCTGGATTTTTACCCACCGTCCAGTAACATCGAAAGCTCTGCAACCTACAGCCATCGGGTACTTGCTGCCACCTATTCAAACTCTAGATATAATTGCCAACACGTTACCGCGGTCGATAAGGTAGAGATAAGGGAAGCTTTCGACGCAGATCCCGCCTGTGCTTTCGGTTCAGGAGCTTGCACGACGTTACCAACAAGTGTCGCCACAGACAAAGTGTAAGAAAGAATTGGCTCTGACACCGATGCCAGCCTTATGGGAGATCGTGTCACCCGAATATTTCGGTGTTCTCTTACGCCCTCTAAAATATATTCTGACTATAGTGAGAAACAAAAGGCCATCGACATGATCTGGTCGGTGCAGAAGGCTACTGAGGAGATTCTCGTCGTTGAGAAGGCAAATCGTCACGGAACCATATCGATCATCATGAATTGTTACATTCTGTACCGAGTAGATATTTCAGACGATGTTGGTTTCAATATTAAAAGCAAAACTCAAGGACAAGGAATTCCTAGAAATATATTATTGAAGCATAATTTTAGGAAAATCAACAATTCCTATTTCAAATTTTATACGAGACACCTCAGTTTGTTATTTCAGAACATTTCACGAACGAGAATTATTATCTTTCACTTTTTTATACATAAATGTTCCAAGAATCGATCTCAACAGAAATATGTTGAAAAGACTTTACTGTAAAAAATTAGATGGGAAGGTGGTCAAGGGAGTGCTTGTCCACATCGTTAGCAAAAGGAATTATTATAAACATTAAACAGCTTATTAAATGTATCATAGTATTAATTAGTTTAAAAGTTATTTTGTATCTCGAATACTATTAGCCACTTTAACTAAAAAATTAGGTGGTCAGGTAGCCAAGGGATTGCTTGTGAACATCGCTGTAAAATGGAATTGTTATAAACATTAACCAGCTGGAAATAATGAATTTATCAATAATTATTGCCACGGCGATCGACATCGATCGATATTTGATGGGGTGGGGAGCGTCGAGCGTGGGGGGCGCGCCGCCCGAGCTCGGCGAGAAAGCGTCAATCAGTCAGTCGGGGCGGCCCCCCCCCCCCCGGGGGGCTTATCAAAGGTGGACTAGAGGTGGACAAGAGGTCATCAACAGCTACCCTGGCCTACCTTGACCACCACTGTCCTACCTTCAACACCAGTAAGTTTTATTACTATTACTAACATTGTTCAATCTTTGTCTAATCTAATCTAGAATCTTTGTTCTTCAACTGCTCGTTCAACGAATACCATCAATTATTATCTTTAATATGCCAATTGGAATTTCCATCGAAAATTTCAGTATTGAGTCTTCTTCAAATTTATATTTCTTGATTGGAATTGGTATTCCTCCAATCGGAGGTCCCCCAGGGTCTCACTCACGGATGGGGCCGTGAGTGAGTACGGGGTGTAGCGTCCCCGGGGCACCCGAATCGCCTATAGACCGCACCCGTGTGCGGGGTTAGTTTGGCTCTCGTGAGCTGGTTAGATTCGCACTCGTATGCGGGCTTATGTATTGATATGTATGTCTAATCATTATTAGTCTGTTTTAGTTAGAATACACCAAGAAGAGGACACCCCGACACGAGGCCAAACCAAGAAGAGGACATACCAAGAAGACTTCATCATATTCTTAAGTTAGTTTTATTTGCCGAGCAATTATTGTCTTAGATTCACCCCCGAACCAGAGCTTTCTGCTCAGGCTCATGTTTCTTACTTGCGAATCAAAGCCTTCTGCTCCGGTTCGCTCTTGTTTCTCACTTTGAAAAAATCAGAGCCTTCTGCCTGATTCGCCTTTGATCCCCGTGGATCGGAGACTTCTTCTCCGATTCACACCTTTTGCTCCGCGATAATTACTCGACGTACTTGCGTAATTTAGTATAATTTCGTCGTTGTAAGAAAGGGAGCCAGGAGGAATATTGCATTCGTTCTGACTCCCTTTCGGGTCTCTTGCGCAGCAACCTCCTCGTGGTGAGACCTGGGCAATCGGTATTATCCTCTATTTCTAAGACCTTCTAGTGTCTTATGAATAAAGGATAATATCGAGCCAATAGCTGCACATGTAATAAATATGTTGTTTTAAGGAGAAAAATTAAGGGCAGATTCGGAATCAGCGCATAAAACTCTATAAGTACCACCATCACAATGTAATTGTGAAACAAATTTGGTGTTGGACAGTGTTATTAAACGATACTTTAACTTATTTTCGGCACACCAAATTTTGTATATTTAGTATAGAAAGATTAATATCTTGATAAATCTTCAGATTACTGTGATTATCAATTTTGTTTTAAACTTTGTTAAAAATAATGATTGTACAAATTTACGCGAGATATTTCGAAACACTTGACTGAAAAGCGGAAGTAAACGCAATTAATGTGACGCATGCTTAAGTATAAAAATTACGACCAGTTATAAATATTACTGGATTTGAATATTCCGGTTTATGAATATGTAGGCGGTGGAAAGTAGGTACGTTTTCTTTCCATGACATTGGTCTCGTTGTATAAATTCGATGCTTCGATAAAATTAAAAATAGATGTATGTTCTCTTTTGTTGCTCAGTACGCATGCAACGACATTACAATTCTCTACGATGAAAACGCGATTTCACACGAAACGAAGTTAGCAACTATTTATTGTTAAATAACGAAGTAAGAAGGCAATGTAGAATTATGAACATAATAAAGAAGATATTTTTAAAACATTGAAAATTTCATAACTAATAGGGATTGTGATAGAATTGAATATAATTATTCAACTGACCTATGATATTCAAAAGATTATAATAATTGCGCAAAAATATTTGTAGCAGATTCCTGAATGTATTTACAAAGAGAATATGATATCGTTCACGCGATATCTATTACTACATCGTTCTCGGGATGTTTTGCGAGGAAGAAAATTAATTAAGGTGTGTGTGATTTTACTCTTGTAAACCGTATATATATATATATATATATATATATATATATATATATATATATATATATATATATATATATATATATATGTATGTATACTACGGCACGAGCACAAAATAGGTTTGCGTTACGGATGAATTATTCTACTTGCACAGAAAGTTCGGTAATTTTCAGAATTTCTGGCTTTCACAGCTTCCCTCGTAAATAAATTTGATCTTGTTATTTTTATAATACTATACACATCAGTCACTTTTGATGGTCGGTAGGTTCAGTGTTAAATACTTTTTAGATCCTAGATCCTAGGTTTTACATCCTTTTTAGATCTAGATTTCGATTTTTAGTTAGGTATTTTTAGAAACGTTTTACGAGATTGTTGTAGTTAAATTACATCAGCGTAATCAAGATTTTTCTAAAACTTCTTTCCATACTGCAAATAGTTCTTGTTCAGAACATGTTGGCCATTATTACTATCGTAGTCTCATTTGACCTACATACATCACCGGAGTTGAGAAACGGGAAACAACAGGAGGAGACCTTCGCGTACATACATATACTATCGATGCTGCTTCGCATTTGTCAAGTTGCGATAATAATAACGGAAGCATGCACGTATGCTTCCTGCGAGTATAATATATCAAAGATGACGAAATCGCCACTGCAGTTTTCAGAAGAGAAATAGAATAAACAAGTTCGACAATTTGAAACGATAGTGTTGTTATCGCGAGCGTCCATTTGAGATCTTTCTTGCATTGCCACGCTTCGGTCCGGTGTTCGGCTGTCGGGGCAATCTATTTATTCGCTCGTTGCCACCACGTCGTAATTAGATTTACTGAATTAGGTCCTGCTTGGAACTTGCCCGTTGGATAATAGAACTACTAATTAGGAGGTTGGAGTGTCTGTAAATTCACAGGGTTTGAAGTACCGGGATCACTGAAACATTGACGCTTATTGAGCTACCGTAGGTACAAACAGTATTTGAACATCGAAATTCTGATGCGATTGAAAGAAACAATTAAGTAAGAAACAATCGTACAGTACTAAACTTGAACTCATTTTATAGCTTGATAATTCTACTTCCGCACATCATTATCCATTTTCTTCTAAGATGCTTTTACAGATGTTGTATTCCGGATACTTAATACTTTTTATTAGGTACAACTTCTGAACGAAATACGGTCAGCGGCAATATTAAGTGGACACTCTCAAAAATCGCATAACTTTTCAAAAATTGGTCCAAAGGTTTTTTAAAAAATTTCGGCCGTCTGGCTTGTCGTTGAGTCGTACTGCTTAATTTTTGAAAATTTTGGGCCGCCTGGATTGCCGTTGAGTTATACTACTGAATTTCCATGCCCTCCTTCGATATATCATGTTCTCCTAATACAAGAATCAATTTCTAAGGCTTTTCAAAAAATTTCGGCCGTCTGGCTTGTCGTTGAGTCGTGCTGCTTAATTTTTGAAAATTTTGGGCCGCCTGGATTACCGTTGACTTATACTACTGATTTTTCATGCCACCTCCTTCCATATCATGTTCTCCTAATACAAGATAAAGTAAACTAATACTACTTTACATTGTTAACGAAAATATATACAACGTTACCCATTGAATAAATTGTATTTGCCTTCTATTCTGTTCGCAATCCTACATTAATAGAAGGAAGAATCATTATTCTTCTCTCCCTCCCTTGCCTACTGTTAGTTTCCTTTCAAGTCATAGAATCGTTGATAAAACATTAAGCAGAGTGTTCAGCGTTTGAGGTTGACGAGTCTTGACGTCGTGCCAAGTGTCGGTCGGCTAATGACTTCTTTGTCAAACTGAAGCTGAGAAGTCAAAGGTTGAGGAACGTTCACCCCGGCACGTGATAGAAAAAAAGAAAGATATTATTCGTGAGTGCTAAAATTGGTAAATCAATAAGCTGGTCACTAGCTGACAGGATATTAAGCACTAAAGTGGTGTGGCGATTTACTTATAGCCGGCGCCTCGTTGTTACAGAAGTTTCTATTCCATTATTCATACGTTGTATCAAAAGTGAATCACACAGAAATGCACCATGTTATATAGTATATTTTCGTCGTCTTTGCTGGCTATCAATCCGTCATCAACGTAGATAGCTAGTATTAAGCTTCCATCTTGGTTCCTGAATATACATTTTTCAGATGGTATTTGTACCATCCCTAAATTTTTCAAAGTATCAGTGAGTTTCTTGTTCCACACCATGGGAGCCTGTTTTAGCCCATACAGGGATTTTTTTTAGTCTACAGACTTTTCCATTTTTCTCGTATCCTTCCGGAACTTTCATGAAGATCTCTTCCTGTATTTCTCCATGCAAAAATGCAGTTTTTACATCAAAACCTGAAACATTGTATTTCTTCTCTGCTATTAGTGATAGGAGAATTCTTATTGCTGTACTGTTCACTACAGGGCTAAATACTTCTTCGTAGTCTATGCCCTCTCTTTGTTCACAGCCTCTGACCACGAGTCTTGCTTTGTATTGGTTGTCACTTTTTATTTTGAAGACCCATTTATTGGTAAGTATTCTCCTGTTTCCTGCTACCTCTTGATCTACGTAGTCCTACGTCTGATTTTTCTCGTGTGCTTGTTTTTCTTCTTCGATAGCCTCAATCCATTTTTGTTTAGCTGATCCTGTTATTGCTTCTTTATATGTCAGCAAAGCGAAATCACCGTATCTCTTTGGAAGCACGCCTCGATTTTTCCTTGTCGAGCTTCTAGTTTAATGGTTTCTTCAGTCATTATTATTTTTTATCGGGAAAACTTTTTTTTTTATTCAATCTCGTTAGTGACTTAAGCATATTCGAATCTGTAACAGATTTCATAATTAGATATTCAATATTTAATCAACTGAAGGGAGCAGTCAATACAATATTATTTTATTTAATAATTAACAGACGCAATTATTAATTTCTTGAAAATGATCTAAACGTAGATCGAAACGTCGAAATTTGAATTTGATAAATTGCAAAATTGCTTTCAAGTAAAAATTGAAACCAGTGCGCCGAGAGCACCAATACATCTTTTATCAACAAATATACAATCGATAGAAAGGAAGATTTATTAAACAAAATCTATGAAATCGTTGTTCTACAGCGCTACCCTTTAAAAACCAGAATACTCAATACAAGAACCGTTTGTTCCTTTAATTCTCGTAAAACGCGGCGGCAGCGACGGGACACACTTTCGATTATTAGATTTTCGTAAATGATTAATTCCCATTTGGCAGGAAAAGTGAATTTGTTCCGTGGTTGAGGACGGGTGTGGCCATCGTGGAACACCACGCGAGACTGTCCGGCACCCATGAACAAACCCTCCCAAGGTTGGCGTCCCATATTTTCTAGCGAATGGCGGCAGTAATTGTTCCAGAATGAAATCGATGTTGGCCGAGTTGCCAGAAGAATGGAAAGGGGGTCCCATCGCGTTCGTATGCGCACGATTCACCGCGACTTTTATTCCCGATTGTGCCTGCGCTAACGATCTTTGGGTGACTCGTTTCACGACGATCCTTGGTGAACAGTTCATCGATCAAACCCTGACAGGGAAATTACGCCTGCCGTCGTTTTAAGTACATGCGTAATGGTTGGAGATACAGTGCTACATACCACGTGCGACTCGTAGCTAGTGAATATTGAACCGTCTAGTCTCTATACTCGATATATTCGATTTAATTACAAATCACTCGCAACGCTGATTTTAAAATGTATTCAATCCGAAGACTGTGCTGAGCAAATGAAAATTTAAATAGTGATATGTAGACTGCGAATCTTTATGCATTTATAGCGACATTGAGTAGATAAAATTCAGAATTGTTCAAGATTTTTTAACACTAAATCTACCAGGAATTAAAGGTACTGGTAAATATTGCCTTATAAAAATGGCAACTCTAAATTCATGGAGATCGTCTATAATTTTCAATAGAATAAATGCTTAGACAAGAGAAATTATTCCATTATCTTCCATAAATGAATTTTCATAATTTCAATAAGTGGAAAATATAAAACCGGTGATTTGAACGTGGCACATAAACAAAACGATGGTACAATTGCCTCTTTTTGGGAAAAGTTGTTACTAAAGAAGAAAAGATAGTAATTAAAACTTTAATGAGGTATTTCATTCGTCAATGAAATATAACAGCATTATGTAAATAATGTTCATTTATTTAGCTTTATGTTAACAAAAATATGCTATGTTTAACAGAACATCACGATAATATAATAACTTAAACATTATCTCTGGTAGGAAATTACTTTGGCATGTATTGCATTCAATTCTTTAGCCACCAAGAAGGTGGAATGTTGTACGAGTTCAATTTTCTTGCACATTCCAACACTAACTTTCTGGCTTCTTGTGGAAAAATCTTATCATAATCTTTTCTTCATGCTTATTAAAGACGAATGTCTTTTTCCTGTGTTCTATTGTAGTCCATCTTTTAGTTTTTTAATAAATCTGGACAAAGTCGTGCAACGAATATTGAAGTTTCTCGCGATTGTTTTTATTTCTTTTCTAATAAAATACTAACTATATAATACTTTTTCCAAACCAAGCAACAATATTATGTAGATACTAAAATGGAGGTAACCATCATTTTTCACGAACAAATTTCTTTTACGAATTCATTTCCTGAAAAACTATCTGAAAAAATCTGAAAACTAATTAGTTTTGTTTCAAATATTTTTTATTATGCATTTTCTGAAGAAACTGTTAGGGTGAAATATAAAACAGTAATAGATTCGAAAAAGAACACTGCAGCGTTGCTTTCAATGTAACAAAGTCATCAGAGGTTGAAATAAATTTTAATTTTTTTCTTTCTGCTTCTCCCAATCAATGCAGATTATTTTTATCCTGCATAAAAATCCACAGGTTAATAATCACTACACGCTATCGACGATTAGCTATGAAAAAAGACACGTACAAGAGTCTAGTATACTAATTTAATATAAAATGTAATGAACGGTAATCATCGAGTCTCATCCGTTCGAAAGTTGAAATTTGCACTTGTTGCTCGTAATATAAGAACGAAAATAATTTACCAGAAATGTAACATTTCGTGTGGTATTAATATGTAACGTTTGATAAAATTGATTAGGCACTCAACGAGAGAATAACGGTGGGACAAAGAAGATATAGTGGCGACGGAAATCAATTATTAATTCGAGACAAGTGTACAGGGGAAAACGAAATCGATGCGCCAGAGCAACAAGCATGCCGGACAGCAGCGGACACGCATATCTCAGCCAAGACAGTAATAACAAATAATCTTTATTGCTTCGCGAAACAAAATAGCGCCGACACGCAAGCGATGATTTATCAAGTGCAACTTGAGCGAAACCTGGAGAACGTTGGAAAATTTATGCGCATGGAAAATCGTAAAGTGTAGAAGCTAAAACGCTGCTATGCCGCGTCGCGAACTATTTTTGTTACCCCGGTTAGTGGTAATTAAAGAATCGTTTACGTGTGCCGCCGCAATCATAAATAATTAACACGTTTACGTACTGCGCGATTATATTACACAACAGAAATAGTATTAATGGTAGAACAGTTTTGAAAACCTTCCGTTTAAGGAGGTGGAGTCGTTTTTCCAGGATTGCAACGGGTACGGGATGTGCGTTCTCATTCCTCAATAGACTGCGGATTTTCTGCATTTGTAACAAAAATGTGCACGTACAATTTAAAGCGGCAGTCATGTTAAAACTATTTAAGGACATCAATATATTAATTTCAGCTTGATAGGATAAATTGTGAAGGGGTGAATGGATAAAGCTGTACAAGAGCTTTTAACAAAATATGTTGACCTTTTTTCGTGAATGAAGATAATTACTATCTTTTTTGTATTAGAGATTAGCCATAACAATATATATATATATATATATATATATATATATATATATATATATACATATATATATATATATATATATATATATTGGGTATGGGAATAAGTTTCCGCCCTTTTGGAGATGTCGTTGTACTTGAATACCGATCGCGTATTTGATGGAACGTAGTAGTAGTATGTTTTTCAAAGGTCTATGTCTAACAATAAGCTTCGAAACGCAGTTAGTGGCAATTGTTTCGAGCGTGAACAGCAGTCATTTTTCGCGTGAGAAATGTCGACTTTTGTTCCAAGTAAGCAACATTTGCGGGAAGTCATGTTGCATTATTTTGTTTTAAAGAAAGGTGTTATATATTTACGGGGACGATGCTCCTTTAAAAACCATGATTTCGACGTAAGGGCAAAGATTGCGATGATGTGTGCCAAAAAATTCGAAGATACAGATTCCCCAGTATTACTTGATCCACGGAAATCCACGTCAAACACTTGCAGAACTATCGATCGATCTACCGTTGGAAAACGTTTTCACGCTATGGGAATTGTTTATACGCTTCTTTTCAACAAAAAGGGGCGGAAACTTATTTCCATACCCAATATATTTGTAATTGATTTGTGTTATTATCTTCATTTATCAAAAAATGACAACATACCTCGTTAAAAACTTTTTTACAGAAAACAAACAAGTTGTTACTCGACACTTTTAGCCGTCCACCCGTCCAATTAAAAGAAGAATGCAATTTTTATTTGGTCCCTGTGTCCTGCAATCAATGCGAACATTTTTGATTTTAGTTAAAGATCCGCAGTCTATTTCTCGATAATGCAAAGCTGGCGCTTTTAAGTAGTTACAAGGCCTACACATAAAAGATCAATCTAGGCCTCGATCGCCCTCAAAAGTCCTATTTTTACGTTTACAAGGAGTAATTTGCATTATTCGACAGCACGTGGCTATCGCAGGTTTTGTGAAAATAGCTACATACGCAGCTGTATGCTTCCAAGTAATGCAAATTACGGTGCCAAATAATGCAAATTACGTCTCGTAAACGTAAAAATAGGACTTTTCAGGGCGTTCACGGCCTAGATTGATGTTTTATCTAGCACGTTTGACTACCGAGAAACCCCATCTTTGCATTATTGAGAAATGAGAACGCACATCCCGAACTCTTGCAATACTGGAAAAACGAGTCTACTCCCTTAAACAGCAGTGCTGGTTCTCATACAGAGAAAATTAACTACAATAATTCTTCAATTTGTCAACGTTATGAATAGATGTTTATGCAATTCTCAATATTTATAGACGAATTTTAAGGAACTAATAATCATTTATCTGTGAAAATATAAAGTAGAACATAAAATACAACCAGTTTTTGTTAATATCGCAAAATATGAGCAGTTTTCGTGGAAGATCGAAGATAATAAGATAATAAGTTTACCGTTAAAATTCTGAATATATTTCCATTGATGTGGGCATGACATCTTTCGATATGACGAGAAATCCACTCTAGATTAAGATAGCGCACGCAAATTTCTCGAGTAAATCTGATATCAATTTTACCACGCAATATTAACTCGAAGGGAGTTCAGATTCACGCAAACAAATCATCGCCTGTTTATTACCGCCACGAAAAAAGTTCGGTAACGTTGAGGGGAAAAAAGTAATCGTGGTGATCGTCTACGTCATCCAGATAACACATTTCCACTTTTAATGCACCCGTACTTCAGACTCGTTTCAGATGAAAAACTGTCCAGAATTTCACGAAGATTGCTAAACACGATTACTCCCCCACTCTACCCTTCCCCTTCTTCGATGCTATTACCCTAGGATTCCGCCACGGGACGGTCACGTGTGGCGTTTCGTCTCTGTCGTGCATGTGTCACGATGTCACGTGACTAATCCGGTACTGGCAGGGAGAGGGTAACTCTTTCTCCACAATTCGTGCTCCCTCCCCTCATCTGGCGACTCTAGTTTACCATACATCATTCCGTTATTAACTCACGAATTGAGAATTTGTTTTCTCGAATAACGTGCTTTAAAGAAGTCTTAAAAATATTTACACTGTACACTTTCTTAGACGCTTTTTATAAAATTTTTAACGCCGCACACAGTGGGCACACAGTGGTTTACCAAATCATTTCAATGAAAAAATGATTACATTAGTTTTGTTCACAAAAATCGAATTCTTGCAAAATCCTGAGGTCGTAGACAAATTTTGAGACCAGATTTGAAATCAGCATGAAAAAATCTACGGGAAGTGAAGTACAGCAGGTTCGAAAAAAATTTTTCCGCGTGTGGTATTGGAAAAACCACAATTTTCTCGAAATTATGCAAGTTTAACGAATTTTCTCAACGTTAAGAAACGTTCTTACCATAATCTCCCTATTTTTCCCACATTCTGCAAAGTTTCAGCTTTAATTTTTAAAAAATTTCATCGCTCTACCCCATTTCTATCGAAAGTTCTTTGATTTTGAATCGGGTTTGCCCACTGTGTGTCGTGTCTATCGTTGCGTTTCTTATAGATGAATCTAAAATTTGTTGTGTAAAATGAAAGAGGAAAAGTATCGCGCGTAAGCATTCCATGCATTTAACTTGAAAATTGAACATTTCTTTCGACCTAGAATAATTCTATTCTACCTCTATTAATTTTTTTTGTTCGTATGAATATGAAATTGATCGAATACCTCGTACAATATTTAAATGTTGAGTAATTGATTAGATACCAACATATTTAACAATGCAATTTTTAGTGGTGACTCTGAGCCACCACTCGAGTGCTAAGGGCTAATAATATCACAATTGCCTACAGGAATATGACCTATAGTTGCGAGAAATGTTCAGAAGTATGTAAATAAGTAAATTCATTGTAGTTGACCAACATAGAACATATATTCAATATGAATGTACTGCACGATACATATGTATACAGGCTGAGTCAGAACATGTGGAAAGTACGGCAGGGGTTGATTCAGCACACTAAAATAAGAAGAAAAGTTTGTGGAAACGTATGCCCATTGTGACCTTGTTTTCTTCAGTTATATCCTATGTATACATATACAATGTACATTACATACATATAGCTTATTGTATTGTTGTCTGATGTTGTCCGATTATTAACAGTAACGTTAAACAAACCGCAACTTTTTTCTCACTAAACAAATTGACCAAGCACCATTCTATCAAACATTTCTTTTTGGCAGCAGAGTTAGGTGAGACATGCTGTATCTAGGTGCACGGTAGTGCACCAGCCAAGTTCTCGCACTACCTCCTTTTACACGAAACAACTTAGCCGTTTTTTAGACGCTTATAACTCGGCACTGGAAGCAGATGGAGAGATGTAATTTCGTACACTTGTTAAATGCTATCATGTCTCAATATTGACAAAACAATAATCTTCAAGAAAAATCAGAAGAAAAACATCCTGTAAACAGGAGCCAAGTTCTTATGGCCGTAAAAAGTTGTGAGATCAAACAAAATACGGCCGAGTTCGTTAGCTTAGAAATACCTCTTGTAATACTGAAAAAAGCGTTTGTAAAAATTAGTTTAAAAGAACGCTATTTAATCTTTAAAGAGTTACATGGAGGGTTAAATTATTCAAACTTGGCCGCTGCCTAACACTTTTATGGCCATTCGTTTAAAAAGTAACGGCCAAGTTTGAATAATT
>CM052288.1:46839-80346 GCA_028455765.1 Lasioglossum oenotherae | reverse complement strand
TTGTAAAAATTAGTTTAAAAGAACGCTATTTAATCTTTAAAGAGTTACATGGAGGGCTCAATTATTCAAACTTGGCCGTTACTTTTTAAACGAATGGCCATAAAAGTGTTAGGCAGCGGCCAAGTTTGAATAATTTAACCCTCCATGTAACTCTTTAAAGATTAAATAGCGTTCTTTTAAACTAATTTTTAGAAACGCTTTTTTCAGTATTGCTAGAGGTATTTCTAAGCTAACGAACTCGGCCGTATTTTGTTTGATCTCACAACTTTTTACGGCCATAAGAACTTGGCTCCTGTTTACAAGATGTTTTTGTTGGGATTTAAATTACAAGGGAAGATGATAGAATCCTAAGGATCAGCTTTGCACAACAAACCTGTAGACTGCAATAGTATTTCTTGATCAAAACGCTTAGCAACATTTGCGTTCTAAGATCGGATATTTCATATGCAACAAAAGACTAAGAAAGTAGCTTTGAAAAGTGTGTAGAGCAAGATCTAAAGAAAGATTAAAAGAAAGTTTTTCAATCGATGTGTTCACGATGGAGGAAGTTAGCTAGTGTCAGGTTAGGTGGTTCGTCCGGTATACTTTCCGTTTAAGAAACAAATTAAGTGGTGTGTTTGAAAAGTGTGTCTAATGTAATGTAATCGTATCACTTGAACTGGTCTAGACTATGTAACGCAGGCATCCTGTAATGGAAACTAGCAGACATTGAGGCTGGAAGGTTGCCAAGGTCTAGAATATGGCCAGGCAACACTGATGAAGTTCCAGGGACAAGGTCTTCCTAGGGTAAACTTGCAACGTAAATATTGAAGGTCTCATCCACGCTGTAAAAGACAGCTGTCCAGTTTTCAAAAACAAAACAAGGATACCTGAATCTGAGCACATCTTATATATCTATTGTCTCAAATTCCTTCAATATCCAGAAGTGGGAGGTTCCTGAGATCATTCGAAGCGACATTTTCCTTTGCAGAAATGGAGTCCACGGCTTTGTTAAGGAGTTATTAACGAAACACGCGGAACAATCGGCGCGCCAACTGTCAATTGGTCCGTGTTTTTCGTTGGTAACTCCGTATCAAAGCCGCGGACGCCATTTATGCAAAGGAAAGTGTCGCTTCGAATGATCTCGGGAACCTCCCATTTCCGGATGTTGAAGAAATTTTGAGACACCCTGCTATTATATTGTTGCGATGCTGTGTTAAACATAGCATATTTTCAACTAAACCTGAAGAAAGTGTTAATTGTTAGCAATTTTATTCCTTGGTAACAACTTTTGCCCCACAACGGGGAAAGAGATTCCGCTCCATCTAACAACAGACAAATGTTAAAATATAAAAAACCTATTAGAATATTTTAATTTTAAGGTTACAATTTTAAGATACAATAAATTTAACAATAAATTACTCGTTGAAGATGAGAATATCTATACTATTTCTACATCATTTTATACATATGTTCCATCCAGCCCGTGAAATGGGAGATTTGCATGTTTGCAAACTTCGCGCAATTAATATCTGAGAAACACCAATCTCATCCTCGGCTTTCTTCGCGTTTAATTACGTTTCGCGAAATAACAACATCGCAGACAATGATCTTTTTGTTATTATCACGCGTTCGGATGGCCGATGGAAATGTGGCGTGTCCATTAAGGGAAGTTATCGTGGTCGGTAACGATCGCATAAATAATTCATTCGGTTCGCGCACGAACACATTTTTAAGCGGGGAACGAGGTGCGAGGAGGTGCCCCCTTTATAGTTATAGTTACTAGATCGGAGCTCCCTTTTCCTATGCGAACGAACGCCCTTCGAGGTCCCGTGTAACAAAGTAATCTAAGTAGCTTCACTTGCACTGTCGTATGATCGACATTTCCGGTTCGGCAACGGGTCACGCGATATGCTCGAGGATCTTCGTTCGCAATGCTACCGATAATATGCCCGATTCCCTCGGCAAAGTGAATCTGGAACGTGTTCAACGCGAAATTCGTTGGAAAATATCGCGAATTGTTTTGCTCTAACTGCTGATATCACATGATGCGTGTCAAGGTTCGTCCGTCCAAACAGATCGATCGGAGTCGCTTGTTACGCTAGCCAAATAACTAGCGTCTCACGAACCATCCAAAGCGCACGAGGATCCAAAATATCAGATGATTGCATAAGTTCGTGCCCGATTTGAAAATCAAATTCAATGGTTCAATTTTCGAGAATACAGGTTCATCAATAATTATTCTGCAATTAAAACAGAATGTATTCTTCTTTTAAAGCAACGATGTTTGGTCCCCTCAGGGTTTCAAATCCGTTCACCATTTCTCCCCTTCTTCTACTCTCACTATCGCCTAATTTCAGCCCATTTCAGCCTAATTTCCAGCGGGATCTACTGTTCATTATGGTGAGTGAGGTGGGTTTAAAACCCACTTGGAAACAACCCCACTTTATTCGAAATTTTTATTTAAATGGGATATTTAAATAAAATGTTTGCCCAACTCTGTTCTCAACAAAGCATTGGAGAACATATTCGCAAAGAGAGAAGTTACTTCAAGTGACTTCGTAAAGTACAACATTTTCAGGACACTCTGTGTAGTTTTTAACGCAGCTCTCTAATATTTCGTTAATATTTTACATTTGACAGAAAAGTATAAAATTGTTCTCAAACGCGAGAAGTATAACGAAGAATATCAGTTATACAGAAATACATTTCCATTAGAATCTTTGGATATCGATCTATGTTAACGTGCGACGACAGAGCTGGTGCAATGACAATATTGCACAGCTTATTTCTTTACTTTTGTGGAAATACAATTTTACAGCAGCCAACGAGTTTGAGCGTAACATGTTCTTCGTTCGAAGTCCATCGTAAAACGGGACACCTATTAGCTTCCAACAACGCCTACGCGAAACCGCTGACGTTTTCGACGATAAAACGTAATCTTCAGTTCAGGGAAGTTTAGTAATTTGTGCCTTTATGCTGGCTAACAGCATGGCAGTATCGTTGGAAGAGGCGCAGAAACTGAACAACAAGGAACCGAGGGGAATGGAGGATCGACGAAGCGGCGCGGTGTTACCAGAGACTTAAAAGAATGTGTTGTCAGTTGATTGTAGCCACCTATACCCTTGGGGTACAATGGATCGCAGCGAAATTAATGGCGTTGCATTCATAGTCTAACTAACGAAAAAGCCTGGAACTCTCTGTCAAGTTTTGCTGATTTGTTTTTTGCTAACTTTTCCACTTTACAGTTTCGCGGAGTCCGAACTTGGCCATGTTACTTTATACGGTCACCATTTTTCTTCCTTAGTTCGCGTACTAGAGAGAATTTGATTGTGTGAGAATATTATTTGAGCGACTGAAATTGATGAGCTTCCGCTGGTCCTTTAAACGAAACCGTGAAATTGTAAAAAGTTTACATGCTGCATCAAGAAAGCACAGTTTCTTTTTATGGATGTAAAGAAGCAGACATACGATTTATTAGAATGTTTTGTCGTTACTTTCGCTCCCTCCCTGTTTTTAAATTAAAACTCAAATATAAAATTGCATTGATTTGTTTAATAACATAGTTTCCATTCTCTTCTATTAGTTTCTGCCATTTTTTAGGTGACTTATCATGTTATTCAATAAACCTATGAATAAATATCTTAATTTTATCTTCTAATTTTTATTATCTCGAGCAGAAATCGAGCACAGCCTGGCGAGCAGATGGCGGGCATTATGCTGTCAGAACGACGTACGAAACTGCTCGGGCACTGTCGGGCAGAACGAAGACAGCTCGGTCCTGAATTCTGTGCCTTCGGTTAAGAGGGCAGCACGATCGCGCGAATGTGGCAAATCCCATTATACAGGACAGATGGCACTAATATTAGTGCCACCGACAAGAATACCTCGTCTGTGTTAATGCGACGCAGGCAGAATCCAGGACCGAGCTGCCTTCGTTTGAAGATGTCCGGTCTTTCTTTCAAGCACTACTTCTGCTGACGCAGATGCACGCCCAAAATCGAGCATTTTGCTTACTGGGCAGATACGTGACTTAGCAGTTGTTCTTCGTAATTCAATTCCACGCGCTCGCATAGAATTGAATATACGGTATATGTAGAATAAAAGCCCATTTTCAACAATGAATTTAAGCTCACGCGCTACAAACGGTACCAGTCGTTTACCTCGTACGTAGTCCAGTTCGATGCGTTTTTATATTAATCTGCCGATTCACGTGCAGACATTTGCGGCTCTGTATTTTTAGTCGAAATTCCAATGTCACCGACAGACGTGTATGTTTCAGTGGTCGCTGACGTTGGTACATCGGACTATAAAACACGAGATGACATCGAAACACGAGGCTGCAGAGAATTCGGTCAGGACTGTGACACCGCGTGAAATTGTCGGTTAAAAAAGCCCCAGTTTAAGGCAAAATTGCAGGCTTCCCCTAATATCTAACACTGTTATTATACTCACTCTCGTGAACTCTGTAACGCGGCGGTACTACCGGATTCATAAGCATACCAACGTATCTCACCCATGTCGTAAATGCATAAAACGTTTCTAAGAAGCTAGATAACAATGTATTTAATCTTTCAATAAACGTAACAAGTCGAAAATAATGTAACGAATCTTAAATTCATCTAATGTATTTATTAGGTCATCCGATAAGTTCGTGCCGACTTTTGTGTATACATTTCATGCGTCGATTTATAATCTTTACGGCGATTAGGGACCAATGAAGGGGCCTAGAGAAGGTTTTCGTGGGTATAAGATCGCTAAATAGTGAACACAATGATTCCCAGCAGTGAAAAATCATAAGCAAAATGCGTATCTTTCTCCGACATCTCACGTTAAAGTACATCCCACGAGAGAATAATCATCATCTGCAGAGAATTCGATCAGGACTGTGACACCGCGTGAAATTGTCGGTTAAAAAAGACCCAGTTTAAGTAACAGTTACAGCCTTTCTCTAATTCCCGCCAGTGTTATTATGCTCACTCTCGTGAACCCTGTAACGCGGCGTTATTACCGGATTCATAAACATACCAACGTATCTCACCAATGTCGTAAAGGAGGTCAGATAATGCACGCGAACCACGCGAGATACGTGGCCCCGTGTGAGCGACGAAACGGCTACGGATACGCTTGCCGGAAGAAATAGTTACCTCGTAAGAACTGGGGGAAGCCAACCTGTGTAGTTTCTTCTGCGCATAGTACGGTGTTCGGGCCGAAAAGTCGGAAAAAGGTCGATTTCAAAATTTTGCGTAAGTCGTACAATTTTTGCTGTCCGTCGCAGTTAACCCTTTGCACTCGGAGCTATTCTAACTGGAAAATTAAACATTTCTTCCAACCTAGGATATTCATTCCATTCTCTATTGTAAGGAGTTTGCCTCAGAGTTGTGCTAATTCGATTGCATTGTATTTCAATTATATAGTAATTCAACGAGGGTTCCGTTTCTCCCCCAAAAAATTACCCCAAAATGATTTAATACATACTAGAATATTAGTCCTCCTTATTTAATTTAGAACAAAAATTAATTTGATATCTTGATTAGATTCTGAGAGAACACCCTGTAACACTTTATCTGGTACACCATGAATACTTTTTTTTTTCAATTGATTTTATACTGATTTTTCCGTATGTTTTGGTTCCGATCCTGCTGGAATGGCACTTCGTCATCAAGATATATATATATGGCATGTTTCTCTTTCATTTCCGGAATATCAGATTGCACGTTATTTTCAATTCGATGTATTGCGCCTGTCCTATACGACGTCGTTCACCCCTTATCATAATGGAACCATCGCCGCGTTTAATATCTCTTTCACGTGCCGGCGTTTTAGGCTTTCACTGACAGGTTTTTATTTCAACACTATGCTCTGCTGTCTGACGATGCGTATAACATACCTCCGCTGATCAACATCTCAATGTTTATACTTCCTTACAAATTCTAAACGTGCCTTTATATTTTTCTTAAATTAACTTTTAGTAGAATATGTAACTAGAATTTAATTTTGAAACAACTTTCTTCTTGATTTCTTTGATTTGATCTTCTTGATTTTTTTTTAGACGAACACATATCGTAGTAAAATCAACGTGGTGGTATATGAAAGTCTGTTATACGTACACTATCTTTCAAGACCTTGAAATGTTTGTTTTTATTTCTTTTATCTTTGAATTTAATTAATTAATAAAATATTTTACGAACAATTGATCATTCATTGTAAGTGCAGTTATCGATATATTTCGTTAATCTTTGTCGATAGATGTTTTTCGCAATTGTATTCGCGAGTACGATAATGTACTGTTTAAACTTTCTTTTGTTTATAAGAGTAGATTATATATAAATTACTTATAAAAATAGATTATTTATAAGAGTAGATTATTTATAAATTATTTATAAGAATAGATCTTTCATAAATTACTTATAAAAATAGATTATTTATAAATTATCTATAAGAATGGATTATTTATTGCATACGAGTAGATTATTTGTAAGAATAGATTATTTATAAAAATTGATTTCGAAATTATTTATAAAAATAAAAGAAAGTATAAATAGCACTTTATGAATCTCGCGACTACCATTGCGAAAAACTAAGTACATTTATTGACGAAGTTCAATAACTGCACTGACATCATTGTTCATTCATATGTTCAACAGCTCGTAAAAGATTGAAATTAACGATTTGTTAAATTCAATGATATGAGAGATAAAAACAAACATTTTAAGATCTTGAAAGACAGCGTATAACACAAACTTTCATACGAGCCACCACATTGATTTTACTGCAATATATATTTGTCTGAATATAAAAATTCCTGCAATTATTCAATGTTTCCACTTTTGCTTATCACTATACAAAGAAGGGTGTTAAAAAGTGGCCGAGTTTTGGGCAGCTCGGGCACTAAAAAATGAATAAGGCGTTATTCCAAAGTTTCTAAACCGATGGGAAAGTTGTTAAAAAGCTAGACGAAGTAGACAACGAACCGAGCGAAAAATGAAAAATCATTAATTTCAAGTAATTGTTCGAAGTTGATCGAAAGCCAGAATACCTCTTTAAAACGTAGACAAATGGTTTAGGGGTACTAATGAAATTTTCTACCGAGCAAAAGGTGTGCTAGCAGCTGGAAATAAAGCTAACAATGGAAGAATCGTTCAACAGATTATTGTCCTTCTTCCATCAAGGGTAGATTAGCCGAGCACGAAAGCAACCTCTGCCAGTGGCCTCTCCGGTTTCGCCGAACGTGATGCGAAAATCGAATGCTGTTGCTTGTCGTTACGTCGATTGAGGCAATTATTTGGAAAGGTCGAATCTGCGTGGCCGCGAGAACTCTGCCGGAGACGTCGATCGAACGGGAGGAGTCTGATATAATCGATGCTAGCATGCTCGCGCTTGAATCAATGCGGCCTTGAGTTAACTCGAGTCGTAGGAGTATCGTACGCGATCGATTGATTTTGAACGCGGTGACGATACTGTAGTATCTCCGTAACTGTCGCATCGGCGAGTCTGCCGAGTAACAATTACAGGGTGACAAGAAATAACGGAGTTAATCATTTCTTATTATAATTCTGTCAAATTGACGAATTTTGAAAAACCAAATAATAACAACCATAACATGGACCTTTAGTATTCATATATTTAACAAGTTTCGAAATGGCCACCCAGAGATTTTTTCAATGACTCCAAATTTTTATGGGGCCGAGCACAGGCCCTGGCCTCCAAAATCGACCACACGCTGTAGTCCATCGAGTTGAGATTCGGTGAGTACGCGGTAAACACCTTTGCGACAGTTACGGAGATAATTCTGTGCTCATCTATATTCCACCTTTATTCCACTTTTGTTCCGTCCGCGTTCACGAGGATCCCATGAACTTGGGCAGCAATCTCACGGACACCTGTAGGGGTTCGCCGCAGTCTACGATCGATCAAACCCTTATTGCTAGCTTAATTATTCACGGTTCCTTTTAATTTCTAGCGATCGCGATTGCCCAGTGCCAGGTGTCAGTTGACGACGTCTATTCTTGACAACTTATTGAAGCAATCAGAAGAAAGAGTAATAATTAACGAATTATAAGATGATCTGCGTCGATTGTTTAGCAACATCATCTGTATGAATGAAGTCTGTTTTTCTAACCAACCATAACTTTGCCTACTTGTTTAACGCTAACCGTACCACGACTCATTTATAAGCTTTCTTCTTTTCAAATAGAATTCTATCATTTTTTCGCAAATTCTTATCCAACTGTAAAGGTAAACAAACTTTGTCATTTTGGTATCAAAATTCATCTTAAACCGCTATTCCCGATTACATAAAATCAGTTTGAAATATGGCTTATACAAAAGTAACTTTCTCAGTAAAATAAGAATCTGAAAAAACGAAGTTGACCTACGTAACCTTGAAAATGCTCAACAAATAAAAATTAGTAGCATAGTTATATTATCTTTATTAAACTATGACACTTTTTTATACTACGATTTTCCCGAAAATATGTCCTCTGTGTAATTATCTATTTCGATTTGAATGTCTATTGATTTTTTTGCAAAATAAAAATGTCAAGACAGAAACAGCATGGCCATTCTTTTCTTTTCTTAATAATTTTAGTGTGTGTGTGTGTGTGTGTGTGTGTGTGTGTGTGCGTGCGCGCGCGTGCGTGAGAGAGAGAGAGAGAGAGAGAGAGAGAGAAAGAGCTAGAAATACTATAACTATATTTTCAAGTTCTTTATACGTATCTATGTATGATTCGTTTTTTTATGTTTGTTTTTCTCATGCTTGTGATAAATGTATAAAATCTGCAGTCTAATAATGAACATCCTGTCTACTGTAAGTATGTAATTAACAACAGTTAATGTATTAAATGAATAAATTAGGAAAGAGATGGCAATTTATTCATGCCATGATGATTGGTTCTCAAGCAGAAATACAATGGAAGACAAGGCAAAGGACCAGAACATAATAGGATAAATGTACCTGTTACTGCAGGTGTACGTTTTACACCTTTTAAGGGTTAAAATGAAAATTTGTGCAAATATGTTAAATATATAAAAGGTTTTAAATAATCTATGTATACATTTCGGTCGACTACATAAGAATTAAAATGAGAATTTGTGCAAATATGTTAAATACAAAAGGTGTTTAATAATCTATACATTTCGCGGTTGCCGTACGAAAAACGTTAAACGTACGAAAACATTCTGCCAAAGCAAAGTCTGGGCTACAGGACTCCTGATTTGACTATCTCAAACTGTTCGTCCGGGTGGTCTAACTAACGCGATTGTTCTGTCTGGTGGTCAAAGTTCGTGATCGTTCTGCCTAAAGTTCAAAGTAGATCTGTATGGTTCAAAGTTCAAAGATGTTCTGATTCGTCCTGAATTCTAGTCGTTAATCCTACGTTGCACAATCCCCTACCAAGGCTTGCGACAAAAATCATTCTTTCCGTAGAGATAAAAGAAGGACGAACCACCAATTCAGAGTATAGTCTGAAATTGTGCGACGCTTGCCGACTTGCTATGACTTTTGATGTCTCACGCAACCCATGCAGGACATTGCTAAAAGATCCTTGTTCAAAAATCTTCAACAACTTTGTAGTTGTGTTGCCTTTATTTATTGTTAGTTAACTGCTATTGATCAGGATTCGAAAAAGTTCTAGAAAACCCTTTTCAAGAAAAGTTCACGCATTATAAGTTTCAATAAGAACTATAAAAGAATCCCTTTGATAATTAAAACTTTTCGATTGAACATAAATTAATAAAACTTAGAAATAAAAACTTTTCTACAACAGAAACGGATATTTTCTTCATTAATATCAACGATGTTCTCTAGCATTCTAACAAATGCTAAAATATTATTTAGAAAATGATATCATAACAATATTAGATTATTGTGTTCTGATTAAATTCTAAATTGAAAAGATTGCAAAAAACCACGAATTAATATATAGAAATACTAGTATTATATTAACTCTCATTATAATCAAGAAAACAAAAATTAATATCTATTTTTTAGAATTTATTTGTATGTTAAGATACAATCATTTCTCATTTTAATGCTAGAGTCATGTTCCGACACTGATCTGTGTCGGATTATCGTCACTCGCGTCGTTTTTCGAACTATTTTCTGCGCTGATTCGCTCAATTAATCGACAAGAAAACGCGATCAAGGACTAACATGTTTAATTGGAATTTATTATGCGGAAGTGATTTACGTACTTGTACATGTTCGATCGATCGTTCATCTCATGCATTTTTATTAATTCTCTTTTAAAAACTCTTTACACTGTTGATTTACCATGTAAATTATTTTATGAATTTCTGTAATAATACTTGCAAATTAATCGAAGAGCAGCGCCTTCGTAACCAGATAAATAAATATTCACCAACGTGAAAGAATGATGACAACGCACAGATTTGATAACTTTCGAACAATATTTCCAGCCATCAATTCGAAAAACTTACTTGAAATAACATTTTTTCGACAACCTGTAAATAAATATGGCGAAACATTGCAATACCGACATGACGGCATTAAAATTTTGTTCATTTCGAAGGTTTTTTTTCATTTTACGTTATTTAACATATTATCAATAATTCAATTTAACAAATTTTGTAAATGTTTGCTTTATTCAAAATACTTCGCATATTTAGAATAAAACTACAGTTTAAAATACGACAGTTTACGAGTTGAAAATTCATGGCAGTTGTTCGCGTTCGTGAGGTATCAAAGAATAAAACTTTTTATTGACGTATCGCATGCAACTACAGTCTGTCCAAACGGGTCAAAACAAATAAACAAAACCCCAGCGTACTTTACTTGCCAACTATTTAAAAAATATAGCTTCGATCCTGTTACATATGTAAGTGATTACTAGACTGTGGATTTTATGAATTTATGGAAAAAATGAGTATGTGTAATTTAAAACGGTAAAAACATTGAAAAAATTTAAAAATACCATTATACTATTTTTAACCAATTAAATATGTTAGGAAATTTCTATTTCACTCGAGATTGTTGCAATTTACGTAGAAAATAAGCATAAAGATCCGTTGTCTAGTGATAACGATGTTGATCAACAAATATGTTTCTGCAAATGCTGTACCACTATCGAACTGTCATACCTAAACAATTAATTCGAAAATTTATGAAAATTACCATTTTGTACCACGGAAAACTTATTTCGAGTTTCTTAAAATTCGTCTACGAAAATTGCAAATTGCATAAACATCAAACTAATCGGAAAAAGTTTCGCAAAAAATAATGGTTCTTTTACGTAAAGGACACCCTGTATAAACATCGTATAGAGAGTGAAATTAGGTACTGCTACTCGTAGCAAAAAGTTTGTTTGCGAAAGTAATAATCGAGCTGTAAGCGTGCGTACATCGAATTTTGTGGCCGGCTGAAACAGTTTGGCGTTCTTCCACTTGAGCGTCAATACCTCTCAGTGGAATAAATACGTTTTAGTCGCGCCGACCTGTTAGTTTTGGCAATGAAGGCGTCGGAAGAAACACAATCTGGCGCCGGCAAAGACGCGAATAATTGATTGGGCGACGTTTGTTTTGTTTCCATTTTCCGCAATCCTTAATCCGTCGAGATTCATTTATAAAATTCTATTAACTTCTTTCTCCTTGGACACTGCTTGGTACCTCTTTGTTTGTAGCACCTGTGGATCAGTTGACCAGCTTCTAATTTATTTTCAAGTTCGGTAAAAACAATATGTCGGTCACGTATGAACGGCGTAGCATTCGAAGTGTTAATTTATACAGAATGAGTAATACAAACAAACATAAGAGGAATTTTTTAATAATTTGTATGGTTTAATATCTTTTTCTCGAAACACAATCTAATCAAACGATTTTCTTTATGCTATTTTTTATGTCCTGGTTGCACGCAAATGAGGTCACATAGAGATAAACTGCAAGTTATAGTTACAGATAATGTGCAGTATATGTACTATGATTAAATTCCGCGATGATGCTGACAGTAATACATTGTTCTTTGTAGAAAAGATTCCAACGACTTTCACAAAGTAATGAAATATTTCATAAGAATAGAATCAAATACATAAATTGCATATTGTTCATATTTTTACTCCGATGAGTTTTATTAAGAATTTATTAGAATTTATAAGAATTTATTAATGCCGCAATAATTTTATGGACGCAAATGTTACACTCCACTCAAGAAACGATACTGTTCAACGTAATATTTTTCAACTATAGTTCAGACACTGTTCAGTATTAATAATATACATAATATTAACAGAATATTTTCATGCGAGTTAGAACTGTGCAACTAATACTGTCAAACCACGAGACGTTTCCAAATTTAACCCTTTGCACTCGGAGCTATTTTAACTCGAAAATTAAACATTTCTTCGGACCTAGAATAATTCCATTCTATGTATATTAATTTTTTTCTTTGTATGATTACAAAAATTGATGTGATACCTCGCACCAGGGTTTCCCATACTTTTTATCTGATGGAGCACTTTAAGGTTCTTTGGATTTTGACAGAGCACCTTGTGTAATTTGAAGGGTAGGTAACGACACATATAATCAATCAATCTTTTCAATGAATATTTTCTCGCGGAGCACGGTTTGGGAAACCCTGCCCTCACGCAATATACTTAAATGTTTAGTAATAAAAAAATTGTAAACAGTGTTAGGTTGTGTATTCAGCTTACAAGAATATATTAAGATTTATTTGAAGTTAGAAATCCGAATAAAGGTTATATAATACTAAACCTACCACTGCCGGTCAAATGACCGGTTTCATAATTTTCATTTCACGATTATTGAAACTGTGAAGTTGGTTACATGAAAATATATTCGATAGATCTCTTTACTCGGGCACATATTATAATAAAAACGGCACAGAATCTAAATAAATAGAGCCTTGTAATTTTTGTAAAGCTAAGACATTTTAGACGCTTTTACAGTGTAATTGACTCAATCGTATAATTCATAAATTATTTCACCGGCTATTGCTTTTGGTAACTGTGTGCGCAAGTTTTATATTCACGAAAATGTTCTGTGTGTAACACGGTACATAAATTTTAGTTGAAAAGTGAACGTAAATGGGCGGAAAACGAGAAAGGAGCAGTGCATGCACATTGCACATGCTGCACAAAACGGCCGGGTCATCTGTCCACGAGCTCTTGTCGATTGCTTTGATATTGCCGGAGCGTGCACATTATCGCAATGTTTGACCTAATGAGCCGAACGAGCAAGTATTTTTCTACGTTATGGTGAAACTAATCGTACCATCTGTTATACTATCGACGAAACTTCGTGTATAAATGTCTTCCAAGACTTGAAGGAATTTCAGAAATAAGATACCAAGATGTTTCGATCCTCGAACGTTTCACTCTCTTCATTTTAATATTATACCTAATTTATCATGAAGTAATAACACGTGTAAAGATTTTATGCAAGAATGATGTGTTCTGAATACAAAAAGAAATTGGTGGCCCTCGGAAACTAATACAACATAAGAAAATATTAAAAAATATTAAAAAAGAGCCACGTACTAATTAATGCGGATTAGAATTCGAAGTACACCAGCGTACGGAAACGAACTACGTATCCGGGCATCTAAATAATTTTTTTATTTATTTCATTTTGAATGAATAAACCTTTTATTAATTTCAACGCCGTAGTATAATACTACAACAACAACAACAACAACACGTACAATACAAGAACAACTGTCCTTTGGTGATCGAGAAAGATAAATGCATAAAGATTCGCAGTCTAGTAATCACGAAAATGTAGAATTAATCTTACGTGTATCGACCCAGTTTCCTTACTTGTTTCATTGTTTTCAATAAACTATCAGTTCTTTTGTAGTTTTCTCGATTCTATTATTTCATAAGATGTAGATATTTATAAAAAATGCATTGCTACTTTAAGATAAAATTTCAGTTTGTAAAAATTGTGGTAGTCTGATTAGGTAGGCAGACATAGAAAATGTTTCGCTTAAAAATGTCGCTCAATAACCGTAGCAGTTGAAGAAGCGATGTAAAACAATCAATCAACAACGTAGAAAATGTTTATTTTGCATAAAAATCCGCTGACTAATTATTATGTCGTACTTTAGCAAATTGGTCCCTGAAGAGGGTAACGACACGTTCGTTATAGTAATTTTGAAAATATTACCCACTAAAAGAGGTAGAAAATCATAGCAAGAGAAATTTATTTTTCAGGTTTTCAGAAAATCTGCCCACTGTAATAAAGATGACGATGACACATGAAAGAGAATACGGAATCGGTATAAATCTATCGGAATGCCAAAAATGGAAAGAGGAAATCGAAGTATTTCGTTTAGTCAACAAAGGTAAACGATAGACAAGGGATCATGCCGCACATAAATATTGTAAGCGTATGAACAGATTTCGTGCTCGAGTACCCAAACGAAATATATGGTACCTACCCTGTTACGACCCTGGCCGTGCCGAGAATTTTCATTCCATTCAACCGAGAACATCCCTTTCAGGATACACGTTGCTGGGTTCGCGACACGCAACATTGAACGTTTTTTTTTTCTAATAGAACCCTTAACTCTGTCGTCACTGCCTTTGTCTCCATCGTCGGCAGAAACGGGACAAACGATGCAATTGTAAACCAGCCTTACAATGCTCAAAGAGGACCAAAAACGACGGGGCATGGGTACAAATGATACAATGCATAGGTATGCATTTATAGTGGAGCAGCGAGGTGAGCTGTGCGGTGAGAAAAAAGAAAAACAATGAAAATACATATGTACTTTTTCTTTAGTATGTGTCGAAATGTTGTCACGAATGTTGGTTTCTTTTCACCGCGCCGCTATCATCGATGCTCGCCGCTCCACTATAAATGCACCCTAAGACATGGGAAAGGCAAATATAAACAAAGCAGCTGTTGATAAGGAAGTTCACTATACATATAAGCCACCAATCGGTGAACAAGTCGGAAAGTGTGAAACATGAACCGAGAATACGGTTGGAGAGAGTTAGCACTCGGACACACATATGTCACTGTGTGGTTTGACTAAAAGAAGACGCAAGTTTGCGACGACCTCGCCAAGAAATTCAGAGTTTCATTTAAGATTGTAATGTAAAAGAAAATTTCTATGCTTTCTTTTGGAATAGCAAAATTATTGAAAGTCCTATTAATAGGCTCCCGGTAGGAAAAGTGTTAATATCCAATACCTTCGACTATATTAAATGTGGAGTGTAGTCACAACACCAAAGATACCCTAAAGCCTACGAAAATGGACAAGGAGGGGGTGAAGCGAGCCTGCAACGAGTTCAAATCCAAGGTCAAGAAGCTCGTGGTACCTTAGTGGGAATTCTTTATACCACACACTACTTTTCTACAAACTGGCGGAAGAAGCCTCTTCGGAAAGTTGCCTAATTGGAAGAGTAACTAATGCAACAATATACTTTTGGCCGAAAGCAAAGTAAAAATTTTTAAAAAGTCCAAGTTCATTATAAGAAATCTAAGTTAACTGAAAATGTCCTTTCTCTTAAAATCATTGTAAAAAGTCGAAACTAATATAACAACATCTTCAAATTTTTCTAATGTATGATAATCAACTTAATCAAGACCATCTATGGCTATGAATAAAAACTATGACACAGTACAAAAATTACTAATTGGGTCTCCGAAAAAGTACCCTAAATCTTTTGTGCGATCGAATAACATTCGAGAAATGTCTTGACTTCTTATTTGTCAGTAAAAATTACGCAGCTGCGTGCTCAAGCTCTGTAATAATATGAATAAATTTAATCATTGTTTACTTCAAGATAGCAGGAGGCAGATAAAGTCAGAGAAACATTCAGAAGAAAAAGAACGAGAAAGAAGAAACTTTTTATAATATAAGATCACGCTATAGTGCTGATCAGAGATAAACAAATACTAGTGAGGAAATTTATGTTTCAAAATATTTACAGGATATCTATTAAAATTATCTTCAATAACTTTATTTGCCAAACCGTAAGAGGAAACATTCAAGTAGCCTTAATATTTATATTTTTCACACGAATTTGGTAAGTCTACAGTTATCTACCGAAAAACACTGATTTTATTTATATTTCATTGAATATTTAGATTTATTTATAGAATAATAATATTTGTAATCTAAGATTTATATTGAATATTAATAATCAGAAATTTGATTAATTATAGAATATAAAATGATTTTGAAGTCTCTAAACTGATGAAGCTTAGGAAATTAGACTTTACGACCGATAATTTAATCATATTAAATTATAATTAAAAGCAACTCTACGATTTATTAACATCTATTAATTAGAGACTTTACTGTCACATCAATCGTTTAATGACATCGCTGAAAACTTTCTGTATTCTATGAGAACCATTATTACATGCATATTCATTTTAATATATGTATATTCACAGGCAGATACGTAAACTCGCATATTAATCACGCGTTATTCATCATCAGTAAATGAAAAATAAAACGGAACGTCAACCATTTCATAATCCTACGAAACATCGTACAGATGAAAGTACAAAGTTTACATTCCAACAATTGCCACGAAAGACGCGATGATTAATCAATTAAAAGGTTAAATGAATGTTGTTCCACTAAGCACTTATAGTTAGCCTGAGTTAATAGTAGAACATCAGTGATGCTACTTAAGCGTCACATCAAGTCGTCAAGTGACATATACAATACATAAATAAAGTGTTCAGCGCTAAAGAGAACATAGCTGTGACGGAAACGTATTTTGTTATAAAAACAGGTTATCATTTGGTAGAAGAATATCCATAAAACATCTCAATGCTACCTTAGAAACATTACGATATCTTTGTTAATTAAGTCTTTGTCACAAAAATTGTTCTCGACACAAACTGAAAATGGGGTACCGACTTTAAATATATTTTATATCGTAATATTAGTTATGCACACATTAAATCTCCATGCATGTAGAATATGAACATAAACTAAACTATTAAGAAATTATTATCAGTTGTAATAGTATTAACTGTAACAACATTATAACATGTCTATTTCCAGTCAACAAAAACGAATAAAATGTAGAATATGAACATAAACTAAACTATGTATTAAGAAATTATTATCAGTTGTAATAGTATTAACTGTAACAATATCAACAGTCGACAAAAACTAAACTATGTACTAAGAGATTGTTATCATTTATAATAGTATTAACTATTAAAATATTGACATGTGTATTTTCAGCCGAGAAAACCGAATAAGAACTTCTTTCAAGCTTCGGAATTATAGAAAATATATTCGAAAATCATTATAAACGTAGCTGCCGCGATATAAGCAAGAGTCAGATTTTAAAATGTGTTTCGCTCTCTCGTATCGAATTTAAAAAGTTCCTAATTGCAAGCTTCGTTAGTCAAATCCTTTGGCATTGGTCTCTCGAGCTTCAACTTCACCCGGAACAGTTTTACGTGGCTTTAAATACGAATGTTTTGCGCTTCGAAACCGAGTTCATGAATTCATATTACTCGTAAGATTTTTCCACTTCGCATTACCACCTCGTATTCGTGACAAACGGCGGTGATGACGCCACAATGACAGCCAATTGAGGGTTAAATAACTGTGAATAACAACGAAAGACGTTCGCAATTAACAATTGCAGGATGATTTGGAAATTCATGCAGCTTTTTATCTTGTCTAAAAGAAGTGAATTTATAAAAGAATCAAAAATATTCTTTCCAGTTTAATTACTTTATAAAATGATTTTAACAATCGATGACACGATAGAACTGTAGAAACGAGAAGGTCGAACAGCGTGTAATATTATCAGAATACATTAAACATTTTTGTCTGTTATTTTAAGCTGCTTATGATACCCTCTTTCACGATAATATAATTTTGTAATAAAACAAAATTTATAATTGTTGTATTACAAATTACTGACACCGATATATGCTTAAAATCTTATTGTTTGTTATCACAACGATTTTGATCCTCCACTTTCGATTTTCTTCTAAATTTTCTGCAAATTCAACTGAAATGCGTTCATTTTCTGTACAGATAAATATTGAAGATTTGTTTCTACGATTTACTGGAATGATTTATTACTTCTAATATAGCGAGACTGTCGTCGTAAGGAAGAGATTATTCGAGCAGAAAAATAATCCTTCTGCCGATAGAAGGCGGTTGGGGGTGGTCGATTTGTTACTCCGAAGGAACAGAAATAACAGAACAAATTGTTCTTTCATTACGGAGAAAATGTACAAACCGCGTTTTGTAATTTAAAAGCGAGATAAGCAAAAAAACAACGAAGACATAGAAAGTTTCATCCAAGTGGAAAATATGAATAAAGGATATAACGAGAGAAGAAGCGTTTTGCATGATGTAGTCTTCCAGGATCCTCTGGCTAAATATATATATATATATATATATATTGTAAAATATGACATCACAGCACTTAGACATTTTTAATTCCATCGTAGAGAAGTTTGAATCTCGGTTGAAAATTTGAGCCGAAAGGCAGCGAAATTATTGGGAAAATTGTATTACTTACCGCCGTTCTTGATGTCCTCCTTCGCTTCATCCCCTACCGGCTGAACGCTCTCCTTGCTCGTGTTGCATCCCATTTTCACTCTTACTCCTTTCCCGTTTCTATATTCCTTCTATCCTCGAATTGCAAACGCCCACCGTTGGTCGCGACACTCTCCGTATAATTCGCGATTATGATCGACTAAGTGCTTTCCTCGTTAACATCGAGCCGTCGAATAAAACGCCGTGATTACGAAACTCTTTCTCTCTCGCTCCCTCTTGTTGCACTGGAAACAGCAAAAAAAAGAGAAGAAATAGCCCGATTCACCACGAGAAGGAGAAGTACGTCGAAGGACGACGGATCACAGTCTAATAGAGAGGAGATCGGGATCAGCGTTTTCGAAAATTCGCTTCTCCTCGGGAAAGCCGGGGGTGAACGACACGGCGTGGTACCGGCTCCTGTGCGAAGACCGTCAGGACGAAGATTACGGTGATTTTACACGATTGATTGAGCTGGACGTATCGTGAAATCGATCCCGTCCACGGTCCCTTCGGGTGGCTGTAAAAATCGGCGTACTAAAATAATATTTTATATGTAACTACCGGCAAACACTAAACTCTACTCTACGGATGTACCACGAACACAAGTTCCGTCGACGTCGCGAGACGTACTGACACTGTCGACGACCCTGCCCTTGCGTCGCGACTACCCGAGTCGATATATATTCCTTTACGATCTTGGTGCGCGTACACATTCGCGTTCGGGTGCGCGCGATCCAATAACAATGCGTGTACATTTACGCCGGACCGGCCCACACGAACACGGTTTAAATCAAGTGAAAGCAATTGCAACCGGGTAGCCACGTAACTGGCTGCGTGCATACCGGTGCTTTTTCTTTTCAATTTTTTCGTACATCATTCGCCAAGTAAATTCGACCCGCCACATTACCCGTACTATCCCGTCCAATCGGCCGCCACTCCCAACTCCTGTATACACCGTCCAAAGAAGAATGCTTTTTGCGAGCTACGATCGATTTCATAAACGGATACTCCGATGCTCGCTAGACTGCTGCCAGACAGGCGCCGACTCTCAGGCGTTCCTCTCTCGTTTTCTGGAACAAATATCGATTCCGCGGTTTTCATAATCCTCTACGATTCAGTACCGCCGATGATTCATGCCTCATAGACGCGACCCGTGCGTTCGTTTGCGTTTTATAGTCGCGTGACCCGCGCTAAGAATTCCACTGACAAATAGCTCTCCGTTCGTGGTGCTACATTGACATTCGCAAGCTCACCGAGGATAGTTCGCCATCCAAAAAGAGTACAACAAGCTTTCGCAACGATTTTTATAGATGTTTATTGAATGTAAATGGTTTCATTAATATTTCACAGTTTTTAAATGCATACAGAGTCGATCGTCGAGAAGTACCAGTTGTACAAGACAGATATGCTTTACATATCGGATGTGCTCCATTTATATGCTTCTTCTTGAAGCGCCGTCTTCGCGTTTTGCGCTTCGAACCAGCGTTTCTCGTAACCGTTGCTCCTGTCAACACCGTCCCATCGATAACCAGGTTTAATACCGAATCGATTCGGCATGTAGGATCCCTCGTAAGTTGGTCGTTCTGAAATAATAAGAAGCATGTGTAATACATCATTTTATACGCGAGAAAGTGTATTTATGTTACCTGGTTGTCTTTTTCCTTCCTTAATCTGTTTTTGTTTAATATACTCCAACATTGGATCACCTTCTCTTTCTTGTTCTCTTAGTCTTTTGTCTAAATCAGCATCGTCTGCATATCGCGCGAGTGGTTTACTCATTTCGTAGAGATCGTCTTTTAATTTTTCTTCGCGATCTTCCACTTGTTTTAACCTGGAAGTATAATCGTGTTATTTTAACGCGAACAGGCGTAGAATGATTAATGGAATTCTACTTTTACTATTTTATTTGGTATTACTCACCCCTTTCCCCATTTAGCATACTTCTCATTCAATTCGCTCTGTCGCTTCTGTTTCTCACGCTCTTCGGCTGCTTCCGCTTCTAAGTTACGTTTTCTACCCGTTTTAGAATCTCTTAGGACTACAGCCTGGCCAACGCCAGTAACCTCTTTACTAAGCTAAAAAGATCGGAAACCACCATTTAAAATCCAAATCCAGAACCAAATGAAAACAGGAAAATATATAATTACCTTGCTGAAATGTTCAGCTTCTCTCTTTTTGTATGCTTCTGTCTCTTCTCGTAACGCCTTGGCGTCTTGTAACCCTGCTGTCTTTCCATCTAACGTTTTCTTCATTCGCTTATCACTGTCTTCTTTATTGTCCCTGTATTTCGAATCCACTCTTTTATAGTCACTAGTGTCCCTTGTAGATCTGTCTTTTCTAGAAGAACTTTCTGATTGATATTTACTGTCCCATTTCCTTTTAGATTTGTACAAATCTCTATTATCTTCCTTGGATTTGCTTCCACTACTGTCTCTGTTCCTTCTACGAGGTGGACTCGTATCCGAATCGTGATGTCCTCTTTCAGACCAAGAACTTTTATTCGAATGCTTATGACGTTTGCTCTCCTTGTGTACACTTGCTTGCGAGTCTCCATATTTGTGCTTTCTACTCTGTCTAGGCGGACTAAGATCTTTTTCAAATCTTCTTGACGTTAAGTCTGTTCTTGATTTTCTTTTATCATACTCGCCCTTTCTAGTTTGTCTCAGTGGACTTAAATCGGGATCATAGTTCTTGGATTTAGACTTTCTAGGCGGACTTGCATCGGAATCATAGTTCTTGGATTTAGACTTTGTAGGCGGACTTGCATCGGAATCATAGTTCTTGGATTTAGTTTTCCTAGGTGGACTTAAATCGGAATCATAGTTCTTGGATTTAGTTTTCCTAGGTGGACTAAAATCGGGATTATAGTTCTTGGATTTAGAGTTTCCAGGTGGACTTAAATCAGGATCATAGTTCTTGGATTTAGTTTTCCTAGGTGGACTTAAATCAGAATCGAAATTCTTAGATTTAGATTTCCTAGGTGGACTTAAATCAGAATCGTAATTCTTAGTTTTCGATTTTCTAGGTGGACTTAAATCAGAATCGTAATTCTTAGTTTTCGATTTTCTAGGTGGACTTAAATCAGAATCATAGTTCTTGGATTTAGTTTTCCTAGGTGGACTCGAATCAGATTCAGATATTTTCTTTTTCCTTTTTGTATATTTTTTGTTTTTGTGAGATGGAATGTCTTCGTCTCTCTCCGAATCGCTATCGCTATTTCGATTCTTTTGGGAACTTTTATTATGTAAATTAGTATGCCTTTTAGATTCTTTTCTGGCTGGACTTGAACCATTATTGGAGTCATTTGTAATGTTCGTAGACTGTTTGTTGTTCCTGTATTGGCTTGTAATAGTCAAATCTCCATCTTGACTGTCAGCTATAATTTTCCATCTTCTTTTATCTGTAAAATCGACTGGTCCACGTTCATCCACTACACCAGCAATTTGAGGGGCATCTTCTCCGGTAATGTAAATATCAAATTCGTTATCTTCGATCGGCCTCATATTCTTCAGGTCTAAGTCATCGTCAATGATTTTTACTCTGCAAAACACATCTCAAAATTTGTGCGAAGAAATGAATAATCTCCTTAAATAACTTATTATGCTCTAAGTTTGGGGGCGATTTTTTGATTTTATGCATTGCGAGGTTATGCATTCCATCTTCTAGTTAAATTAATCTTCGGCATTATTTTATGACAGAATCAAAGAAATGACTGGTAATGAAATATTTTTTGTTCACGATTCATTATAGAAAAGTTTGGAATTATTTCACTCTAAAATTCCAGGAAGACGTGTGAAACAATCATTATAACCTAAAACACAAAGGTTTCTTCTTGAAACTGCCACGGAAAGGTATGATATTCGTAAATTAACACTTACGTTTTTACTCCTACATGCTTCTTCTTTTTCTTCTTCTTCTTGTCGTCGCCATATCCCGAAGACAAATATTTCCTCAAATACTCTTTCTGGTCTACTTTCTTCTCCATTTTCTTTGATTTTCTTTCACCAGAGACAGATACACTCTCTGCCGTCAGCCTCTGCCTTCACAAACAATGGTGCGCAGCAGCAGCGCTTCATCACAATATTTCCTACTGCTCACACTCGAGGGCGTTGAAATCAATATTTAAATAAGAGCGCGAATTTGAGAAACCAATGTAACAATTACATGTTTACCACAGTAATCGCAGAATCACGATCGCGGTCGTATATATATTATACAGTAAAAATGAACGAATAATAAAATAAAATATACAGAGTGTCCCACGTAACGCCTTTCACGATTTTTCAAGTAAGTACTTGCGATAATCTGACAAGAAACTATTTTAAACAAAAGTTGATCAGTTTTCGATTGGCTATACATTGCAATAGAAAAAAGTTCGAAATTTTTCTTTTTATTAGTATTGTCAAGGCCACCTTCATTTTTTTAAATGCACTTGCTGTTTTTGACTTGCCCGTATCAAGACGAATTCAACGACCTAGTTTACTAGGTCGTATGACTTTCTATGACTTTCGGATGACCTTGCAGTACTATTCAAAAAAATGAAGGTGGCCTTGGCAATAATTAAAAAGAAAATTTTCCAACTCTTTTTATTGCAATGTATAGCCAATCGAAAACTGATCGACTTTTGTTTAAAATATTTGATTGTCAGATTATCACAAGCACTTGATTGAAAAATCATGAAAAGTGTTACGTGGGACACCATGTATATTATAAAGTAAAAATGAACGAGTACTCTTCTATGTTTGTAATCTGATCTTCTATGTTTCGTTTGTATTAGGTTGTTGCATATGCATATATATTTTAGAATACATATCTTGTAAAACATTTCAATCAAGAAATGCTATTACCATTTACAATTTTATGTAAATTAGTAAAAAGAACGTAAAAAGAACGAGCATTTACTGTACTTACACAAACTTCACATTCTCTCTCTTTCCTCACACACACATACATACAGCTTGTCAAATCTAGCTGTGCGGTTGACCAAAACTTAGGAATGCGCAGAAAAAAACAAAGACCGCACTCGACGAGAGAAGGATGCAACATTTGAATGGTAGGGTACACACCTCGTCAAAAGTGCATACTCCATTATTTCTTACAACAGTAAACATACAAAACAACTGTTTATATGTTTGTGTGAATACAATTGTGTCACTTTACTTTTTAATTGAACTGTTGCCACGTGCATCGTTTGACAGGTAACAATCAGTTCTCTACCGTTGTGAAGTTCCACCTATTTACCACTGCACAGCGGGGTCATTTCCCCTTGCAGGGGACATTTAGCCGCACAGCTAGATTTGACAAGTTGTACACACAAATACACGCATACACCGTACACTATACACCATACACTATGAGAAGAAGGCTCGCACGACCATGGTAACAGGCTCTCTGCATACTGCGCAAGTTGTTATGCCAGGAGCACACTTAACACAAGCTACTATATGTCCACATGGTAAAAATACTACTCCTAATACTCCGTTGTAACAAATTTTGCACATCCTCGCTTCGTCTATAGTCTTATTGTTTTGCATGTTCGCATTCGGTAGATCTTCTATGATTCCTTTTAAAGATTCCGTGACAGATCTGATGCTTTCTATGGTATTATCCGCGGAACTGGATTGAGAACTCGGATCAGGATTACTTTCCTGAAACAAAATTACATAATAACGACGATCTATGTAAAGACAAAATAAAAAAATTTAACATTTCTCCACATACCTCTTTGGATGGCAGTGATATATGCTGACCCGTTACTTTATTAACATAATCCTGACCTTTAACCGTCAGCAAATAATAACATTTCGAGAACCATTTTGCGTGCTGTTCCCAAGGATCACTTTCCAGTTCCCAATCTTTCAAACCGACGCCACAATGATGACACAGAGTCTCATCGCTTTTACCGGTGTAATAAAAACCTGCATCCGCTAATGGTTTTTTAGTCTGTGCCATCATTTTTGGCCATGTTTCGAACGTCCGTAGTCTGACATCATGACTGGCGTACTCTGGATGTACCGGTCCTTTAGGTCTTCCTAAACAGCTCAGTTCCGCTGTACTTGGTAATTGTAATTCGGATGTTAAATTATGATTGTCTGGACCAGAAGTAGGTCTATATTCTACTCCATAAGGGCCGCATACGTCTCTACTCCTCGGCCTCGACGGTAAAACCGTGTTAGGATCTATGCCGATCGGCACATTACCGCAATTAATTTCCCGAATAAATCTGCATCTTGCTGACCAACGTTGATGATCGACCATCGGATTATCACCTTCTACCCACTGATCTATTCCCACGTGACATTCAAAGCATTTTACTTTGTCTCCTTCGCCTATGTAATAAAATCCAGCAGCTGCAAGTCTTTTCGGCTTTATAATGTGCGGCACAGGCCAATTCTCGAAGCTCTCGAGTCTTGCTTGTTCGAAATGATAATCAATATTATCTACCTCGTCATTTGACGAGTGAGTTTGTTGTGCCAACAATGTTTCGCCAGTTCCTGGAGGGCTGTATGACAGGCATCCTTTGGGCGGAGTAATGCCCATTCTTTGAAATAATTCTGGATTTTGCGGTAATTCTATAACTTCTATCCGCTCTCTTAATTTTTCGCTTAGCCCACCAATTACGTTATATGTAACATTGCCAGGATCTTCATGGGACATGTTATACACCAATGGATCGACCTACACAGATTATTCGACGATACGTGATTTAGATGAATTTCAAAACAAAATGAACCTTGAACATTTGAATGAATTTTACCTCGCTAGGTAAATAACGCATTATGGTGAGAGTAATCGTATCCAATGCCACTCTTGTAGCAGATTTCAATTTATTTTTATCAAGCTGTTGCCTACAACAGATGACGTAACGTAGCCCATTTGTTGCTTTTACTATAACTAGAAACACAAAACCACATTTGATCAGAAACATTCGATTGGGAATATTTAATTATTTATAGTTGTACAAGGTCTGTCCGGAAAGTAATGCGACCATATTTTTAAAAAAGAATCTATTAAACATATGGGTACAAACCTTTAAATTTCTTCAAAGTAGGATCCTTGGGCGTCGACACAGTTTTTCCAGCGTGTTTTCCATGCTTCATATGCTCCATAGAAGGCGTTTCTTGGAACCTCTCGTAGTACCCTCATCACAGCCTCTTTGACGCGTTCCACGCTTTTAAAATGGCATCCTTTTAGCACATTTTTAATTATTGGAAACAAGAAGAAGTCGGCGAGAGATAAGTCAGGACTGTGATCCAACTAAGAAGTACCGTTTACTGTTTTCCCCGTAATCTACGGAAAAGTTTTGGTTGGAAGTGCTCGACGAGGCTGCGACAAGGGTACTACGAGAGGCTCCAGATAACACCTTCCAGGGAGCATACAAAGCATGGAAATCGCGCTGGAAAAAATGTGTCGACGCCCAAGGATCCTACTTAGAAGAATTCTAAAGGTTTGTACTCATATATTCAATAGATTTAAAAAAAAAATGTGTGGTCGCATTACTTTCCGGACAGACCCCATATACTTACATTTTTCCTCCATGAGTTGTTTCAATACTTTCCCAACGATCTAAGATATAAATGTATTATGCGTGCTTGTAGGATTTCAATTGTACTTATCGGAAATGTACCAAACTCTAAATATAAAACCATACGTGAATACTAGATAAAATTAATGTAAAATTTAGTTTTTTTCACCTCTCCAACGCTTTGCAGAGCTTTGAGATCATTCTCTGACTTATTATACTGTTTCGTCAGATCCTTTAGATTGTCTCGCACTAAAAAACTAGGCAAGGATAAAAAGAATAAGAATTTATGTGACAGTAGATACTTCGGAATAGCTTGGTGTGCAAGGTTATGTACATGAATTGATCACTGTAACGGTAGTGTAATAGCAATAGTAAATGTGCCTTACTTTCTTTCAATCGCGAGTTCACTTCATTATGTTCGAGAAGCTTTTTTCGGTAATCTTACACGGCATTGTCTCTGATCGCCTGCCAGTCACTGATATATATCAGTGCTGCCAGTGTGCTCAGATGGGATACGTTTTTTCGCACATGCGCGTCCAAAACAGTAACGTGTCTATGATGAAGCAATGATGTAGCAGAAGCAGAGCCCTTACACCCTATACATACACCCAGTGATGTGATTGAAGCTACCGACGCGCGACGGTAGCTTCTGGCTCGCGCATGCGCGGCCAAGACAGTAGCGTATCTACAATGACGCAGCCGCGCGGCCAGGGCCCTGACGCCTTGAGGCAGTTATTCTGGCGGAAATGTACCAGTGTTATTGGCGGGACGACTGATGGACGACAGACGATTATATATTCTTTTGCGTAGTTATTGCAGTGCTCTTTCCCTATCCCATCCTCAAAATAAAGAATAAGTTTCAATTATAAAAGTCTGCGGGGTGCTCAAGCTACCCGATTTCATCGAAAATAGTTACGTTACTGAGGCTGAAATTGCCGCGCATGCGCGAGCCACGGCCTGCTACGGCAGCTTCAATCACATCACTGCATACACCATCGTTCCCCCACAAGGCACTTTTGCGTTCTTCCTGGAGCTAGCAATATGAGAGTCCGTACGATTCTCGATTTTTCTGTGTTCGAGATTGAAGTTGTGTCCGGAAAAACAAAGCAAGTTTCTTTTTTATCGTTTCTTTCTCGATTCTTTCTTATTATGAAGTTTTTATTATTAAGTTCTTAATCATTTATTAGTATTAATTATTGTTAGTTATATAACTTAGTTTTTGGACACACACACAGTGCTAGCAACATACATAATGAGTGAGACGACGGGTGAAAAGAAAGTTGTTTTAACGATGCAACAACGATTGGACGTTCTCGAGGATTTGAAAACATTGAAGATTTCAACTGTCGCTGCGAAATATCGTGTATCCAGTATGACAATTCGCCGGATAATGAAGAATACTGCAGGAATTGTTCCATTTACGGAGAAGAACAAGCAGGAGAAACAACGAAAATATTTACGGGGGGCTGTATATCTTGAATTAGAGCAGCATTTACATACGTGGTTCATGGAAAGAAGAACGCATGGGTACCATACAACGGACAATATGATATTGAAAAAAGCAGAGGAGTTGAAAAACACCATTGGATTCTGCTCGAATTTCAAAGTGAGCAAAGGGTGGCTGGCAAAATTTAAAAATCGCAACAACATTCGTTTGTCAACGAGGAATAGACATAAAGACGAGACTGCAGAAACAAACGACGACAGTAACGAAGATCATGAGGAAGAACCTGAGGAATTGCAACGACCATCGCAGCGTGGAATCAATGTTACTGAAGAACAAAGAGATGAATTGAAACATATATTTAGACGATTAGAATCGTACAATTCGTACGTGTCACGGTCAGACCGAATGCATTTGGAGGGAATGAAAGTGGTTTATTTGGGAGAATCGGCAGATTAATAAATCATTTACACGGAAGAATCCATCATGCGCTGAAAACCACGTCCATTACAACAATCCACATCGGTCGAAACTAACGACTAAAGAAACGCCGGAGGTAAGTGTAGGGAAGATGTTTAGGACTCGCACACTTCCTGGAGGTTGGAATGGCCCCAGGAGCCAGTGTACATATAAAACATTTTACCTCCCTGCACTTCAAACGATAAAAAAAGATATATTGAAGTTATGTCATGTTTAGACTCATTTTAATCAGATAAATCTTACAACTATGTTAGTAAAAGTTCAGGGAAATAAAGCATAAAAAATAACAAAGTTTTATATTCGCGTTACCATTGCGATCGATACGTAAGTCTTTGATCTACGCCAGCTGCTACGACTCTGCGCTTCTCTTTCTTTACACATGCTGTCCTTCTTTGTGTTCGAAACTTTCATCGCTTCTTAAGCAAGTAAATAGAATTGCAGTCCTAATCGGAAAAAATTTCATCGATATGTTGGTAAAGGTTTCGTAACAAAATAACTAAAAGTATGTAATACAGTTTTATCTTGCATAGTGTTACTACCTCGGGGATATGGGGGCTCGGAAAGCGTATAGGTCCTACGTTCTTTGACGTTTGCCGAACATGGAGAAGGAGAGCGTGTAAACGACAAAGAGGGACTGAGGGTCGAGGCAGCCGGCACACTTCAATAGGCTACGTATCGATTACCATGTCAATGCAAACAGGAAAGTTTCTTATTTTACATTCTTTTTTAATGGAACCTTCACCAACGTATTTGCAAGATTATTCTAATTAAAATGAGTCTAAACATAGCATAATTTGGACCATTGCCTGTATTTATCGGTAATAATTTCATGATCGTGAACGAGATATTCCGCGACTCATACAGGGCCGGATTAAGTCCCGTAGGAGAAGTAGCAAATGCTACGGGCCCCGCACACGGGCGCTTCATCAAAGAGGCGCCGAAACATGAACGATGTTTTTGCTAAATAAAAAAAGGTCATTCATTGTGTCTGTTTAAAAAGGCGCGTTACATTTGCACGCAAGCGGCCCTGATACAATGCCTAGGACCTTGTGATAACATTTGCTATAAGTGCCTTAATCCGGCACTGGACTCATATGTTTGAAAAATAACTTGTAAAAAGATTATTATTAAGTATGATATTTAGTTTTATTCAGTGTACCTAGATTTAACCGACTTTTAAAAATAGGGTTCTTGTAAACAAATTTGACTCTCAAAATAAATCGAAATCGTATCGCTGATATTTGGCTCTTTTGACTAATAAGTTTGCCGACCAATGGACTACTGCATATTCCGCTAACTTACAATATATTGTCAATGTGTTCCCGACTGAGTTCCGTTGTATCTTACAAATAAAATACAAATTAACATAATACAACATTAGTAGTGATCTCACACCGATATACCCGACCCGACCCGTATTATGTTACACTCCTGGCGACCTGAGGTCCTCGAGCTTCGCTGTATTTTTCTCCGCTAAACAGGGTACATATCGCAGCTTGCTGTAATCTTATATTATTTGTCAAAATTTAGTTTTCTGTTTAAATTATTTTGTTGTTGAAACTCGACATGTTTTAGGGTCTTTAAATCTCAAAATGCGAGATCTGGAAGCGAATGCGGCACTGGGTCTTTGAACAGTTGTATTTACATAGCTCAACCTCCGAGCACCAAGAAGCGAATTCGGGTTTTTACATCTCAACATGCAAGACTTGGAAGCGAATTTTGATCACTGAACACGGTGTAGGTTATGTAAATATAATCGCAATTCTATCGTATTTGGTCTTGTATTAATCAGAAAAATTTCACAAACACGTTGGTAAAAGTTCTGTAAGAAAAGAATGAAGAATAAACGTTTTTGCATTTGCGTTACCATTGCAAACGATAAGTAGGCCTCTGATCCATGCCAAACGCTGCGACTCTGCGAGCTCGGATCGTGTTTCTTTGTAGCGCGATCGACCGCCCAAGGGGAAACCCCTAGTAGTATGGGATAAAAAAGTCACATCATCCGCATCCCCGAAAGTCGAATCAATCGCGGGAACACTGTAATTTCAACTGTATTTGGTGGTTTAACTGACGGTATGGAGTAACTGTGGGACATAGAAGACGATAGCGAGTGAAGAAGAAAGAAAAACTGTATTCTTTAAAATACCAATGCGATGCTAACATTTTCATTGACAACTTTCTTCTGATTATGTAAAATGAGTCGTTTAAAAATTTGTCACGGGAGTTTTCCTTCCGTTGACGTCGTATCGCCTAAAAAAATGTTGCGTTATGCTTGGAGTAGTATGACGTATTAATGAATAATTAACTATTTCAATCGTCTTACCTAAGATTGTAAATTTTAGTCCGTCTAAGTGATATCGTGCCGAGCGTGGAATGTATTTTCTGAGACGCTCGAACTGTTCAAAAACACCCTCAAAGTCCTTTCTTATTTTTGGATGTAGTTTCATCCCATTTTCTTCATCTCCTTCCTCAGCGGCCTCTTCTTCATCTCCTTCCTCTGTGGCCATTTCTTCATCTTCTTCCTCTGCGCCCCTTTCATCATCTCCTTCCTCTGCGTCCCATTCTTCATCCCCTTCATCTGCGGCCCTTTCTTTGAACGTTCCTGACAATCTCCGTTCCTCCTCACTGCACGCGGTGAAATAATTTTCAATGTCTTCGACCGTTCCGTTGTGCTGTGAAATGTGAGACCAAGCTTGCCGCATTTCGGATGTTATTGTATCTTCCTTTGTTTCATCAACTGTTTGCATGTTCGGAATAATGTTCTTCCACGCATTCTGTATGTCACTGCATGTCAAATCCTTCCAAGATGCACTGATCGTGTGCAGACAATCTTTGATTGTATACTTTTCGAGAGATTCCTCTATGCCACATCCGCGTGCAAGGAGATGCTGGGACAGTTTATGTCGGAATCGTCTCTTCAGCTTTTCAATGATTCCTTGATCCATTGGTTGGATCAAGGGTTCGGTGTTAGGTGGTAAATATCTTACTTCGAAAGTGTCATCGTGTTTATAGTCACTCGGAAATTTGTGATTTATAGAATTATTAACAAGCAAAATCACTTTTCCGCACAGCCTATTTTCCAACTGATATTGACGTACAGCTTTTTTAAAATGATTGTCAAACCAATCTACGAATATAACTTGGTTCATCCCCGCTTTGATTTGCGTTTTAAAAATAACTGGAAGTTGATCCATAAGATCTCTCAAAGCTCTTGGTTTCTTAAATTTGTGTACTATAAGAGGTGTAATTTTGTGTGTCCCAGTAGCATTCGCGCACAATCCTACCGTCAGTCTGTCTTTCCGCATTTTGTATCCACTCACACTCTGCTCAGTGTCGCGCGCCACGGTTCGCGATGGCAAAGCTTTCCATAATAACCCGGTTTCGTTCATATTGTAAATATTTTCTAAACTAATGTCTTCTTCTTCGATGTATCTTCTAAAATTATGAACAAAAGAATCAGCTCCATCTTCATCGGTACAGGCTTTTTCACAATATGTATTAACCAGTCGAATCTGGTGCCGTTGTTTAAATTTCGCAATCCACCCTCTACTGGCTTTAAAATCGGAACATACTGGATACTCTTTTTTAAATTCATTCGCTTTTTGTATAAGTATCGCATCCGATATAGCAGTTCCTATAGCTTTCATTTCGACAAACCACACATACAAACGTTCTTCCAACTCTTCGTACAACGGTCTCCTTGTAACTTTTCGTTGTTTGTCCAGGTTTCCTTTGTTCGCGAAGTCGGTGATTCTCGTAGCGTTTCGTTGGATTCGCCAAATTGTCGAGTGATGTACTTTATACTTTTTAGCAATATCTCCGATAGAGAAAATCTCCAGGTCCTTTAGGATATCCATACGTTGATTTATAGTCAACGCAACTCTGTTGCCACTTGCCATTTTTTTCACTTAAATTTGCACTAACAACTAATGAAAAAATTTTAAAAACTAATATTACACAATGAATAATGAAATATTTTACAAACTAGCACAAGATTTAAAAAAGAAACTACTAAATCACTATTTAATAATCAATAAAAAACTAGAAAGTAAAACACGAGATATAAGAAATCACGTTGGTACAGAGGAGGTTAGCTACAACGTCTGAATAGTTCGTCAACGATTCGTCAACAAACAAGCCTTTGAAATCGTGTCTCGGTACTCGGTATACATTTGGAATGGAGACACTGTATTATACATAAACAGGAGACTGAGCGTATCTGTCCTTTTCAAACGTACGGCGCGGTCTTCGAAGCTCAAAAAATAGTGTCTCTCTACGAATTATGCAAACAAACCTCGCCGAGGTTCTTGTGTCCATAGAAGATTTACTGTACTGCATGAAAACTGATACAAAAAGAAACTATGTAATCACTATATAATAATGAATAGAAAACGAAAAATAGCACACAAGATGAGCTAGAACGTCTGTATCAACAATTCCAAACGATTTGGACAAGAGAGCCGAATTGACTCTTGTCCAGAATTTGTCCAGTCACCGACGAGATGCTGTGAAAGACTGCCCAGTGATGTCAAAGCCGTGGTATTGTGTGTGTGTGTGTGTGGTACTAAACCATACCCCCACCATAGCCTACTATCGCCTCTACGTTCCTTTCCAACGCGCCCGCGCGCTACACTAAATACCAGCGTACCTCTACGCATACAGTAGAGTGACATAGACATATAGATAGACATATATATCTACTATATATACATATATATAGTAGAGTGGCTCTGGCATCACTGAGACTGCCAGCCTTACGCGAGTTCGTGTCCCTCGAATAATTCGATGTTCTCTTACGCCCTCTAGGATATATTCTGACTGAAGTAAGAAACAGAAGGCCACCGACGGCATTTCGTCGGTGCAGAAGATCACTGATTCGTGTTACCTTCTTCGTCGGTGCCCGAACCACCCTTATGGGAGTTCGTGTCACTCGAAAATTTCGGTGTCCTCTTACGCCCTCTAAGATATATTCTGACTGGAGTGAGAAACAGAAGGCCATCGACATGATCTCGTCGGTGCAGAAGGCTACTGAGGAGATTCTCGTCGATGAGAAGACAAATCGTCACGAAACCATATATTGATCATCATGAATTGTTACATTCTGTACTGAGTAGATATTTCAGACGATGTTGGTTTCAATATTAAAAGCAAAACTCAAGGAAAAAGAATTCCTAGAAATATATTATTGAATCATAATTTTAGGAAAATCAATAATTCCTATTTCAAATTTTATACGAGACACCTCAGTTTGTAATTTCAAAACATTTCATAAACGAGAATGATTACCTTTCACTTTTTTATACATAAATGTTCCAAGAATCGATCTGGACAGAAATATTTTGAAAAGACTTTACTGTAAAAAATTAGATGGCAAGATGTTCAAGGAAGTGTTCGCCCACATCGTTGGCAAAAGGAATTATTATAAACATTAATTAGCTAGAATTAATAAATGTCTCATAGTATTATTTTGAATAAATGAATGCGTGCGAATGTTCATGGTTTGAAAGTTATTCTATATATTTCGAGTTTTATTGTCTATTTTTACGAAAAATTTAGATGGCAAGGTGG